>PVIR01004545.1:0-78214 GCA_004026965.1 Petromus typicus
GGGGTTGTAGGGTGGGTGGGGCTATGGGAAAAAATGAGAATTAAGTTGTGTCTTATACTGGTACAAATCCCCATTATGGAGTGCAATCATGATGTGTATATTTAATGTACCAATAAAGATAATTAAAAACAAAAAAACAGTGAACTCAAATTAAGAAGATGCAGAGCTACACTTTCACATTGTCACAGTTACAATACTGTTCAGCATTTTAGGAGGAAGTAAAACCTTCTTCAAAATATCCATCCTCCGCTATCCACATCTGTATCAGAGCAAACTCTGAGATCTGGTAATAATTAGCTGAGCCAAAAGCCACTCTCTGAGCACAGATAAGATCAAAAAGAGAAAAACAAAGGATTCCAGCTCTAACAAGATTATTTCCTCAGTTACATCAGTTAGTGGTTATGACTAGATACATAATGGAGGAGCCTAAAATGCCTTTTTATAAGTTACTTACAAACACATGTGTATGGTAAACGTAGTCCCATCCTTACTGCACACAGTGATTCCACTTATTCTCAACAAATCCTACTGGCTTCTCTATGAAGACAACAAGTAAAGAACATTGACATGTACAGGTAAAGAGAGAGTCAAATTATGCAAAACATGCTGTGTTACAAAGTGGACATAACTCTTCCTGTAAAGCAGCCCTCACTTAGGAGATGTAAACATGTGTCAAGAGTTTTTAATCTGAGGATCAACTTCGTTGTCTTTGAAGGAGCTAACTCACTTGAAATTATTGTACGCAAAATTTATGGTCTATGTCTTTTTCTGTAATGAATTCCTTGGCTTGCATCAACTCATCAGAGATATCTGTGACCCCTAAAAAGTTTAATAACTACTCTACTATAGTATGACACTTAACAAAAACACGTGTACCATTTTTAAAGGCAGTCCTGGAAATTAAAGGATTGCTTCCTTGTCATCCTAAAAAATGGGGGGAGAAGGGGGCAAAGAAGTACTCGTTTGGGAGAGAAATAAAAAGAATAATTGTTATGGCTTATATCTAGATGTCCCTCAAAGATATGTGCATTCTTAATTTAGCCCTTCGGGAGTTGACTGGGCATGAGTGTGTAATGTGGAATCATTGGTCATGTGATGCCTGCTTAGTCCGCTGATTGGTTTAGCAGAGTTCTGAGCATGGAGGACGAACTTACTGAAGAGCGAAGCCCCACCATGAGTCCAAATGGCTAGCAGCCTGGATGGAATAAAGAAAGAAAGAAGAACCAAGTCTCCCTGCCTTCTGCCTGTCCTGCACAAACTATTTCTTGTCCATAATGCCCTCTGCCATGCCTCCCTACCCACAGAGACAGCAGACGACAGAGAGTTACAGTAAACTTTTCCTCTGTTAACTTATGGATTTGGCATTTTCTTCCAGGCAACAAGAAAGTAACTAAGAAATAACACTTCAGGAATAATAGTCATGAAAAGAAAATCTTTCCCTCCACAACTATTATCATGAAAGGACAAATTATAATGTTTTCTGATTTTCTGAATTGTACTTAAAGGGAAATTAGTTACCTACAAGTCAGAAGCAACAAATAAACAGAAATAACAGTGAGTGTGTATTTGTTGCAATGTACTTATTAAAATGCAATAGTGGATATCAGTTTTTAGATGTAGGTAAAAACTATGACCTTGAATTTATTTTTTTAAGAAAACAATATTAAGACTGATTGCAACACTCATCTAATAAAGGAGTACAAGAATACAGCTCCCCTCAGACTCTGAAAGAGACAGAGACAGACAAAGAAAAAGGTTAGACATTAGAATTGCAAAGTTAATCTAAATATAATTAGGCCTAACTTGGCCCTTCTCCCAGAGTTCATAAACCCACATCAGAAGCTCTCTGTGGAGTCATAGAGTCAAATTGTGTCTTCCTTTAATGATCCATTTAAATGGACAACATTGTCCTACCTGTTCTCTCCTTCTTTCTTTTGATATCATTCACCTTTCCTTGTTATGTACTGGACCATTCACTCATCGTGGAGATGTTTATTTGAGCAACCAAAAGTCAGAGCAAGTACATCTAGAATGCATCAGGTTTGTAAATAAAATGAATTTCATGTAATATGAAGATAAGCCACATTTTCTCATTACAGCTTGCTTAAAACTAATCCTCCAGTATATGTCAGGTAACTATATATAGTTACATGAATTTCTTTGAATTATGTACACTCTGTGTCAACCTAGAGCAAGAAAACTAGAACTATGAGAAAGTGACAAAGAAAAACATGCTTGCTGTAAACACAAGTATTATGAATAATGAGACTTCTAAAACAATAAAGTGCTGAGTAAAGGAAAATTCTAAACATCCACAGAAACCAGGCCTAGGCTTAAATCTAGTCTTACCTTCTGGTTTCAACTGTATTGAAAAGAGATTTGAAGCTGTCACTGTTGATACATCCAAAAAGAAAACAAATACACATACGCTGAGAGTGAACAACTTTTTTCAGACTTATGGAAGAACTGAAGTGTGACAACTAAGCCTGGTGTTGTCAATTTGATTAGATTGGTATCTGCACAGAGGCATGGAGAAGCAAGCTTCTGGCTGTGCTTGTGTGGGCCACGGAGAGCAGCCTGTGGGTTGTGCATATGGGCCCTCATCCTCCCTTTCTGACAATTTCCCAGCTTTGCTCCTGGCCTCCATAAACTAAGTGGTTTTTCTCCTTGAAGCCCTTGTGTGATGAATCCTCTGAAGTCACAGGATGGATCAAACTTACCTTCTTTTAAGTTATGAATGTCACATATCATGTTCAAATAAGATAGATAATGAATACAGAAAGATAATGAATACAGAAAATTGGTCCTAGAGAAATAGGGCCATTGCCATGACTGTACCAGACTATGTGATTTTTGACGCCTCTTGAACTGTCTTGCCACAAGAATTTGGAAAGGTTTTGTGAGGAAGGTTGGAGAGGCTTAGAATGCTATATGAAGAGCCTGACAGGTGATTCCAGTTGGATCCTAGAAGACTGAATGCGATAAGAAAGTAGGCAAGTCCACTTTCTTACTGGGAGGTTTCAATTGAGAACCAGGAATTATGTTAGGATGTATGTCAGATATCTTCCCAAAGCCTTAGGCACTGATAGGTGGGGTTTGGAAGACGACTGGATCATGGGGCCATAGTACTTAAGAGAGGAGTAGTCCTGTGTGTGATGTTGGGAGGTAAAGACCAATGAGGGGAATCATGTGGGCGTGGCCTGGAAAGGTGTAAATCCCTCCTCTTCACTTGATCACTTTCTGCCTATCATCATGAGTTGTTTTTCCTCTGCCACACCACTCTGCCTTGGAACTAGTTGACCATAGGATGGATGCTCTACAGACTATAAGCCAAAAGCAAATTCGATAGTTAATAGGAAAGAAAAGGAGAAAAAAGACAATCCAGTGTGGACAATATCTCAAAAAGTGTACCCTGATTTTGTGTAGTTCTATTACATGTTTTATAGGTTTTTGACCTACTTGACTGGAGATATATAAAATATATACATATATTTAAATTTAAAAGATGAATAAATATTACAAGATAAATATGATGCTGGAAATAAAAAAGTGAGTGGTTGGAGAGAGAGAAACAATGGGACTGTAATGTGTGATGTGCATGTACCAATCCCCTACCATGAACATAATCTTTATGTTCTGCTTATTCATAAAATGAAAAATATTTTGAAATCAAATGAAAATGAAATGTAGCTTGCCAAATTACAATATGAGAAGATAGATAACAGTTACAGTAGAGAGTTAGGATATTTATACATTAGGTGCATCTACTAGTGAATAAGAAATTAGACAAATCAACTATATCTATAGATGAAAACTATAGAAAAAAAAAGAAATTTCAACCTAAAACACACAGAAGAAAAGAAATACACATTTAAGCATCGATGAAATGAAAACAGAGTAGAGAAAATAAAAACTGAAAGTTGTTTGAAAAAAAATGAATTGTAGCCCCATCACATAGGAACAAGATGTAAATGACATAGTCAGCCACATCTCTTCTAACGTCTATCTACTCATGTTATTTTATTAGAAAAACTGTAATCGTGATGCTTATTCCACAGTAAACTCTGAAAAGGTAAGTGACATGTTCCCTAGCATTGTGAATTCACTATATACTTTGAGGAATTATTAATTTCACGTCTTAGGTCATGAAGATAATAAGAGGCTGGCTCTGAGGGTATATGTCTGGTGAACAAGTCAGAAGACAGGAGTAAATAATTTTCTCTTTTGTCTGGAGAAGAATTCCATATGATGAAGAATATTTGTGACCAGATTTTGAAGAAATTTGAACTACCCAAAAATGTGTAGTACCAACTGGTAAGGAGAGAAATGAGAGCATGCTGCTGCACATAGAAAGTAGCAGGGAAAAGATGATGCTGTCTTCAATTAGGATGCTAACATCTATGTAGCAAAGGTCTTCCCCTTGTCAGAGTACAGGCACAATTTAAAAATTCCATTCAAAGATGGAGATACATAGCTACACACACATATAATGATATTAGAACCTCAGTGTCATTATTGCCTTAATAAAATGTCCTTACAAATGAATTTAATCCTGTATATTAACTATGAACAACTGTCTTACGTTAACTCACAAATTGATCTTTCTTTTTCCTCCATTCTATCTCCTCCTTTCCAAAATTCCTATATAAATATACTTAATAACAAGAGTCTACTTTGGTCTACAGTTGGAAATGAGATTGAAGGCTTCAATTACATGAGGTGGATTCTTCAAACATTTTTGGCATTAAATAATGAAATTACTGCTTAAATTATGCAATGACATGGTTATCAAGAAATTATAATGGTGGGCCGGGGATATAGCTTAGTGGTTCCGGCGCCTGTCTTGCAAGCGCAAGGACCTGGGTTCCTTCCCCGGTAACCACATACAACACTGGGTGTGGAGACTCATGCCCAGCAGCAATCAGTACCACCTACCACAGTGCCGGGCGTGGTGGCTCATGCCTATAATCCCAGCACTCGGAGGCAGAGGCAGGAGGATTGCTGTGATAGGAGTTTGAGGCTGAGCTCAGGGCCAGCCTGAACTACAAAGTGAGACCCTGTCTCAAAAAACCTTAAAATATATATATATATAATGGTACCTCAGTTCATAAACACTTTTGCTCTCAGACAATTCAATTTCCAAAAAGAAGCATTTGGCAAGATTTTGTTTTTATTTGTAAAGCCTACATTGGGTGATGAACACAGCCATAGCATCTTTCTCGCTCAAACACAAACATGGCCATCTTTTCTAGAATCATGGTACAAATTAAGTTCACAGACTCTAGGAAACTGGAGATGCCGGGAACATGGACATCTGCTGAGAAAATTCACAGGCAGTGGGTAGAAGAGAGAGAGACCATGTGGGCTATAGTCAGCAAAGACATCGTAGCAAGGCCGTGCAGGCCTTTTGGAGATCATGTCTCATACTTTGCCAGATTTGGAACTACAGTATTTAGTGTTTGTGCTGCTGGGTTTCATTCTTGGTTTGTTCTGATTTCCTTCTCTTTTCCTGTTGCTTCTTTTAAATGAGGATGTTTACTTTGAGCTATTGTATATTTTGTCTATTGTTTTTCTTTCCTCATTGATTGTAGTGGTACATTTTAGATGTACATTATGATCACATACATCAATGAAAATTTCTACCTATACATGATGTATCTGGATTCTTATTTTTTCTGATTTCCCTGCCTTTATATTAAAAGTATTTAACTTGCTCTTTTATTTTTACAGAAGGTCACAGCTAAGTTTGCTTGAGTTTCCAGGCGGGCTTTGGAATTGAGCTTTTCAGCAATACTCCAAAATGTTACGATTTTAAACAGTCTTAGGGATAGACTAAACACATTGGCATAATGAAATGGACACGAGGTTTTGTGGATCCAGAGATGAAAATTTAGATCTGCAATGCACAGAATGCATGCCATTTTGGATTTTAAAAAGGTGATCAGCCTTCTTACCTTCTTACAATTACTTAAGTATAACAACCACACAAAGCTGGATAATACGAAGCATGCAAAAAAATCCTGTCCAAATTGAAAACTTATAAGCAAATGAGTGATTTTTGTTTTGTTTTGCTTTGGACCTCCAAAATCTGGAAAGGATTGTCAAGCGTTAACATATAAACAAAACAAATATTATATCAATACCATTAAATACTAACTTATGTTTTTAAATTAGTTGATTCTCTTCCACAATGATATGTAGCAGGATGTTCACATCTTTGGACTCTTATTTCTGCAAATTCTTTACCTCAAACAGTACTGTAGCATTTATAATTATTTTTTCTATTATCTTCTATTTACCCAAAATTAGATGAAGGTTTATGAACTGATAGCTGAACAAATTCTTTTATTAATGCTACATTTATAAATATTCTTGTTAACTGATAACACAGCTAACCAAGAATAAATAGCCAACATATTTCATGTATCTTTATTACTAAAATGAGACAAGACAGTATGAATTAACCTATCTAATGTAATACTTTGTCATTCAAATTTTTCTAGGAAGTACCTACTGTTATCAACATGAGTTATACAGATAATTTATCAGAATATTCTTTACAAGAATAATTTTAAACTGAATCAGTACAAATTAGA
This sequence comes from Petromus typicus, assembly GCA_004026965.1. NCBI lineage: Eukaryota > Metazoa > Chordata > Mammalia > Rodentia > Petromuridae > Petromus > Petromus typicus. Next base: position 6,597 of record PVIR01004545.1, read on the forward strand.
GAAATTAAGTACTAATTAAGTAGAAAATATTCAATGTAGGTAGCAATTATAATCCCAAAGAACTAAAATTATATAAAAGAGAACCTAGGAGAGGAGACTGAGGTGATAACATATTTTATCAGAGAAGCAGACTCCTCTCTATGTAAATTAATAATAATTATTACACGCATGATAGATTATGAGGTGCAAGATGTTGGCCAGCTGTTCCTCATTTCCACTGAGTCCTGACTATGAAGAAATGTATTTTTTAAGCACAGAAAAAAATCTTTAAAAAGCAACAGAACTTTAAGAGATTGTTTTTAAAGTGAAGAATAATTCTTAACATTTATAAATATAATTATGACAATAACGATACTTCTTCTCTCAAAAAATGTGTTGTACTTGTATATCAGACAGAATACATCACGATATGACCAGTCTTGATTCTCAGCACAGCATTGACATCCTAATGTCAATCTTTCTTCTAGCATTAAACACATGACAGTTTACAATGAAATAGAATATAAATACTTGATAATCCAGCTCTGAACATGGGCTAGTATGCTCCTTACTATCTCATTGTTATATTACATGCATTTGTGATCTATTTTTATCTTTTAAATAAATAAGTGGGCAAAAATACCTTACAAATTAAACAGACTCTAACTACATCATCTGCCCCTTGCCCAGCCTTCCTTTCTGCCTCCCTGATACCTTGGACCCTTTCAATCTTCTCTGCTCATATCAGATTCTTTGATTTTCCTACAATATGCTAGTCTTGGCTTTTGCCTCTGCCTGCAGCACTCTTTCCCATATTTTCACATGGCTGAACCTCTACTTCTTTCAGGAATTTGCTGAATATTTATTTTCTCTTGTGTGGATCTCTGGCAAAGGGATCTAACAAGCTTTTCCCCCAATATCATCTCTCAGGTCATTCAAAATTCTCTTTTCCATGCAGTTCTTGTTCTTTTTTCCCTTCACACAACATTCACCACTTTTAATACATTATATAATATGATAATTTATCATTTTCACCTGGTATTTTCTGATATTTTTTCCCAGATGGAATGTCATCTTTACATATTCAGAAAGAACTATAAGAATTCACTGAAGGACAGATATCCCAAGTGGCTGAAAAGAGTATGTGATATTCATTATAGATGCATTTAGTGAATGACTAGATTGATGAATGATAATGATAGATTCAAATAAATATTTACTCAATTCAAATTGTAATATCAGATTACATGCCATACTAAAATGTTTACTTTAAGCACATAAAATTCTTATGTTGAAGTGAAAAAATTATAAACACATGAAATATATCAACATCAATACAAAAACATACAAAGTAGGTGTCATGGTATCAAAAGATAGCAGAAAGCATTGCTAATGTGTATCTTATAGAAACTTGTAACTCTGATCACCTCAGAATTTGATGATATGATCATATTAAAATCATCTATTCATTACTTATTCTTTGTAGCATTAATCTCAACTAAAATGTTGTGATCATTATCTTGCAAGACAAGGGTAAAATTATTTTTGAGTTGGAGCCACTGAAGAAAAATGCATTTTTCATTGTATCATATAAAAAAAAACAACCCCAGACTGTATTAAGCTGTTCATCTTTTGCTTGGATTATATACCCTTCTTTTGTACCCCAACCCCATTTACTGAAATACCCTATAAACTAAAAGCTAAGACATGTATCATGTGCTGATCATGCCTAGGCCTTCTGTAATTATTATAAGATAGATAGTTTTGAGAAAAATTCAATTTAAAGAGGTTATCTACATTCTCCAAACTCAATGAAAATGTTAAAGTGCCTATATTCAAGACAAAATCATTTGTCTTTAAGGCCAATGTTCATTCTCTGGATCAAGGAGTTCTTCTTACATGTGACTGTTTCTGTCCCAGCATTGGAGGACAGATATTGCTCCAGCTGGTCTGTCCACACTATAACTCAGCTTCAGGACAGCAACAAGAGAGAAGTTAGGAGAGGAACCTTGAAAAGTCCCAAAGCCCTTTATTAATATCAGACTATGAGTTTTGCATCTTCAGATCGAGATTGTGTCCCTCTGGACTCTGACCATTAGGGCAAGTTATTCACTGTAATTACACAGAAGAGAGTCCTTAATGCTACCCACAAGCCATAGTCTAAGACACTGTGGGAGGTCAAACCTCTGAACTGTAAGATAGCTTGTGGACTGAGCCCTCCCTGGAAATTATTCTGCTAGTTTTAGTTTGTTTCAAATTGATGACAGTATCACTGAATATAAAAGAACATTTCAAGGAAACTATAAAAACTGCCAGAATATTACATGTGATCTCTGAACCATAGGGCTGGTGTTAACTTTTTGTGCCATTTCTTTAGTTTGTCCATCTTCTCCCCTTCACATTTCATGCTTATCTCCCCTGCACTGGAAACCTCCCTGTGGAACTCAGGACTCAAGCAATGACATCACCCTAATTAAAAAGAAGCCCTCACTCACTCAGGTGCTCCTCACTTCCTACCTATTTCGGAATACCTGAGGAATAATAAAAAAAAAAGAAGAAGAAGACAGTGAAACCTTGCATTTTAAGCAGAATCCATCAATTTAACCAAACTTTTTTGAACAATAGATGTGTCCTCAACAAATACATGAGGGCAATAATGATGTCACTGCCTTAAAGAAGTTAATAATCTAAAGAGAATGGAATTTAAAATCAATGTCCCCTTGCTATGCAGTTGGATGACATTAAAGAAGCAACTACACTTATCTCCATCTACAAATACTTAATAATACAGGGAAACTCAATAGAGATATGACATACTCCTTCTCAAAGCTGCATAACTGTAGCAAAGGGTGATGAACTTAGGAATTTGAAGCACACACCAGTGATATCTGCCTTTCCACAAAACATCATGTTGCAGGAACCCGTGCAGTTAGGCAAGGTCGTGTGACAATTTCTTGCCAAGATCTTTCAGAAGCATCATGAATGTGTTACTTAAGAAGTTGAGTTTAACTTCCTGGAATCCTGGAGCAATGAAGCAAACACATCTACATGGCACAGAGGACCCACAATAAAGTTTTCACGTATAAGAAACAATTTCCTGCTCACTAAGCTATATGGAATTTCTGTTTGTCACTGCAGTGTGAGTGTATCTTTTCTTATAGGATAAAAAAGGTCAGGTACAGAGAAACATTATGAAAATTCAATAAATCTTTGAATACTCAGTCTAGGAACAGGTAATAGATTCTATAGCAAAAATTACAGGCGAGAATTCATCAAGAACAGAGGATTTGGGATTGATGTGGAAAAGGACTTCATGACACAATGTAGATAAGAGAAAGTTGTATATGCAGATGAGGAAAATTACATTAGCAAAAGAAAGTAGGCTGAGATGGGTATAATAAGTTGCTCATAGTAAAATATTTATAGTAGGAGCAAAAAATGCATTGTGAAATGTTACAAAATTATGAGATAGTGGATATTCTGGAAAACAAGGCAAAGCCTAGGTTTCATTCTAAGACTGATAGAAAGTAAGAAAAGACTGAGTCAGCAATACAACTTATGATTAAGAAAAATGCCTGACTCTACCAGTTCTGAAATATTTTTCAGACCATGGTTCTCAGCTGTGGCTATGAAATAAAATCAAAAAGGAGTTTTGAAAGGATACTGAAGTTCTCTTTCCTTATTATACAGCAGGTCTGGGTGTGAGTGTGGCTTTAAAAGTGAGGAGACAATTTTAATTATTCTAAATTGTACCAAACACTGAGGCACCTGAGGGAATCTGGCCCTGAACAGTGCCAGGTAAGAAGGTGGCACACAGCATCTTTCAGACCTGATGGTACCAAGAAGATCCTGCTTACTTTACTTAGTTGTTAGAGTGGAAATAATAAAGGGGAAGCACGTTTTAAAATTTATCCTTCTTTACTCTTATCCCAACATCAGAGCAAGAAGGGACCATGTTGAAACACTTGTGCTCTTTTCTCCATTTTCATTTTCAGATATTGCACAGCACAAAACCAGTGTTCTACACTGGAAGGTGAAAAGTGGAGCCATATAAATTTTTCTCTGTATTTCTTCTCACCAATCACTTCTTTAAGCTGTGTATTTAACCAGCACTACAGCAATGAAAAAGTTAAGTCATTTGTTTCACTTGCATGTAGAAAGTGATCGAAACTTCTAAGTGGTTTAATCAGGCCTCCTGCCTTCTCTAATTAATTTTCCAACTATCATACAAGCTGAAACTTAGCTAAAAAAGTTCATTCAGGAAGTATGCATATACATATATATTAATATAAAATATTGTATTATTAATCATCTACAGTGGAGCACAATTTCTTATTTCTCCCTCCCTTCCATATGCCCCTATTAGCCACCTAAACATGTCTTCTATAATACATACATAATATTTGAGGCTCATTGAGATTTTCAAAGAAAAGAGTGCTCCTCAGCTTTTCCAAAGATACAGATTTCATCACAGAGAAATATATCCTGACCATAGACTTTTATGATAGTTAAGATCAATTTCTTAAAAGGTTAACAGAACTCCCATTAGCATTCTGATAAGATTATCCTAGTCATCACAAGTTCTGCAGGCCAGAGACTTCAGCATGTTCCATCTGCTTCATAATTTTACAAAAAATATTTTTAAAGAACTGAATACTTATAATGTAATTGTCATTATTTATTTGACCTATGCCCTAACATCAGGATCTTGTTGAAGGAACTTTTTGTTGTACTCTCTCTGGTTTGTTGGCTTTGAAACACGCTCTGTCCCCCAAGAAACCTTTCAATCTAAAGAAGCCACTCTCCAAAGAGCAGGGAACTACTGCAATATTTATGAAATCTAAAACCTCTACTCTTGATCATTTTAATAAAGATCCCAAAGGAAGGGGTTGAAGCTAATAAAGAAGGAAAGGATAAGGAAAAGCAACTTGTAAAGGAGTCTGCCAGTGTGTTCTCGGCAGACTGTTGAAAAGTAAACAGAGAGGCAATCGATGGCAGATTCTGTTCCTAAATTAAGTCGTAAAGTGCATATTAATGAATGCTTTTTGAAGAAGTATATTAGATTTAGAATGGCTCTTAGACAAATGGAAAGTACCTTACTTTTAGATTCTGTTTCCCATTCAACGAGTCTCTTCAGTGGAAAGTGCGTGTTAACATGTGGAGTTGTGTAGTTCATGTTAAAAGTAACACAGGAAGATAACTTGAAAAGCATACCCCACATAACCAGGTCAAAGTGCCAACTCTCACTCTCCTTCAAAGGGTCTCTTGGAAAAAACTTGCAGATGCTCAGTTTTTGTTGTTGTTGTTGTTGTTGTTGTTGTTGTTGTTTTTAGGTTTTTTGAGACAGGGTCTCGCTTTGTGGTTCAGGCTGGCCCTGAGCTCAGCCTCCAACTCACATCACAGCAATCCTCCTGCCTCTGCCTCCCAGTGCTGGGATTACAGGCATGAGCCACCATGCCCGGCACTGTGGTATGTGGTACTGGTTGCTGCTGGATGTGAGTCTCCACGCCCAGTATGGTATGTGGTTACCAGGGAATCAAACCCGGTCCCTTGTGCTTGCAAGACAGGCTTCAGAACCACTGAGCTAACACCCCAGCCCCAGATGCTCTGTTTTTTAAAGCTACCTGCTATACTGCTGTAAGGGATCTGGTGCCTTTGAAGAAAGAGAGAAAAGCCAATCTCCCGGAAGTGAACATGAAAAAGATTAGAATTCAGTATCTCAGTTCTGTGCAACAACTATGCAACATAAAGCAGATTCTGAATCAAATGGGCCTAATTCAAATTTAATATGCTTTTGAAGTCAATAGAACAGTAAGATCCCTCTTTCCTTTATCGAGTGGGCACCTGGATGAATATGACAGAGCATGAATTTAAAGGGCAGTGAATTTGGAGCGATGAGGCTAGCAAATTGGCACTTAGGCTGATGGCTTTTAGACTTGAAAATGCACTCAGTCCCCTCCTTGTTTTCTAGCTTTTCTATCCTTTTACTCAAACTCAAATGCTTCTGTAGGACCGAGGTATAAAAAGGATAAAAAGTAGCACTACTGTTTTTAAATGGAGAAGTACATTGAGGAGCCCAGTGAGAAAGCAGGAAGTGGTCACATTCCCTGTTGCTGGCCTGACACAGTAATGGTGTCACTTTCAGGGAACTCGAGGAGTCCTGAGCCCACTGTGAACAATAGTGACATAGATAAAGAGGACTGGGAAGCTTTAGGCAAAGACGAGTACACCCCGAGCATGGTTCAGATGCTGAACATCAGTCTAAGGCATGAGGATGGATGTGAGCTTCTGATGAGATAGCTGGGAACAAGTAGGGAAATTGTTCCAGTTTCTAGGGAAAAGAAGACTAGAGGCCTGAGGTGGACAAAGGGCATCCAGATGGAGGAGAGTCAGGGAGGTGACTTGGGAATGCTAAGGTTGTCAACTAGATACAGAAAATTCAAGTATAAGTATGATTCAAGAAAGGCCTAAATTAGTTTCAAGCACTACAGTGAATAAAATGGAAATGTGAGAAGAGTATTTGGGAATTTGGGGAAAAATAAACTTAGTTCTAGTTATCTCCATGTTAGCCTGTTGGAGGTATCTAGTCACTGCTGTGTTAGGCTGAATATCCCCAAAAATTCCATGTGTTAAATATTTAGTCCCCCAAGTAGAACTACTGGGACACGGTTTAGCTCTCAGTTAATAGGATCTCCAGGGAGGTCTTTAGGTCAAGAGGTGCTCTTCTACAGAGGATTGTGGGGGTCCAGTCCCTTCCACTCTTGCTGCTGAGCTCATAGTATGAGTGGTTAACTTTAATGCCTGATCCTGCAGTAAAGAGCTTCCTTTTCTAGGGCTAAAAGCAAAGAGGGGATCACCTGAATTTACAGAGCAGAACCTCCAAAATCAAGAACCAAAGTCAATCTTCTCTTTATAATTAAAATGCCTTGAGCATTTTGTTAGAGAAATATGAATTTTACTAACAACCAGAAATCATGTATATATGTCTGAGTCTTAAAAGACACTTCTAGTCCAGACATTCACATTTAGGATGACTAAACTTATAGCAACATGGTGGACAAGAAAGAATATTCTAATTACCTTTTAAATTCTTGGGCCAACAACATGTAAGGATAAATAATGAAAAGAGGTATACAATAGAATCAGAGAAGATGTGTGTGATAAAAAGAACAAGGGAAATGTCCTACCAAACAAACCACTAGGCAGTTCTAAGGAAAAATCCATCAGCAATGTAAAATGTTGCACAGACATCAAAAAGATGAGCAGGGAGGAGAGTACCTATTAGATTTGGAATATAATAAATCATCCGGTAACTACAGTAAGAAATAAGTTGAGATGCAGTCACTGACAAGTCAAGAGTCAGAAACAAGCAGGTAGACAGTAGATGTGTAAGTCAAGCAACCTTGCATATAAAATAACATCTAACACCAAAAACAAGCAGGGAACATTTTTTTTTCCGGCACTGAATTCCAAACCCAAGTCTTTTCCAACTTTCTTAATTTGGGGCTAGGATCTCCCTAAGTTGCTCAGGCAGGCCTCAAATTTGTGTTCTTCCTGGAATTAATATTTTTCAAAGAAACAAATGAATGGATATGAATATGAATGAATGAAATGAGTGAGGAAAATAGATAGGATGAAATTAGAAGAATGCCACACCATCTATAATGGTTATATTATTTTCATATTCATCAAGATATTTTAAATATTTTGGGACATAAGAAATCATTTATTCAGGAAGGAATTCTACAGTCAAGTTCTTCCATGTTTTCTTATACTGGCACCTGTCTGGAAAAGGGTAGAAAAGGGGAGATCTTGAGCTAACATTTATTCATTGAGAGCATTTTGCTTTCATTATTGTATTTGATCTTTGAACAGCCCTGTGAGGCAAGTATTATTATTTCATCATGCTCCAAATGAGGAAACTGGAGTTCAGAGGGGTTAAGTGATTTGCCCGAGGTCTTACATCATGATTTATATGGTACTCTTCTCAGCCATCAAAATCAGATGCTATAAATACTGTATAAATGAAGAAAATAAGTCTGTGAGTGCAATTTAAAAATCACTCTGACTGGAGAAATTGAGCGGTGATAGAATATGTTTAGAAAAATAGCATAGGAAGCAGGAAATTCTTCAAACATTGCAGTATGTGGAAGATGTGAGTACAAGTTTTAGATTCAGGTTGTCTGTTTTATGACCTTGGTCAAGTTATTAGCCCTGTTAATGCCCAGCCTCCCCCTCTGACAAATGGACATCTGAATCCTTCCTTCCAATGTATTCTATAATATATGCAAAATACCCAGCACAGTGCATCCAACATTGTAAATTCCTAACTCACTGTAGATACTGTATCTTTATCCTTGTAATCATTTGTATCATTATTATCACTATTACAACTGAGTGACAGAAAAAAGAAAAATTGTGACTGAGAAATTCTTTTTTCTGGAGATTTTATGGTTAAAAGATGCAAAGGGGAATGCTAAGAAAACCTTGTGTCTGACGATATTCCCAACAGAATGATTCCACTTGTAGCCATATGTGACTGCCACAGGGGACAAGAATCAGATCAAACTTATCCAATACTTATTCCTGAAACCTAAAGAAGAACAAAAATAATTTACCAATTTATATTACACAGATTGTGGGATGAAAACACCCTTGAGCTCTGTAGCTGAAGATGATTTGATTGGAATTGTGCAAACTCATAATACAAGTGACATAGAGATGTTGTTTCTGAAGGCCACACCTTGTTGTGGAATGAATCCGTCCTCTCACCTTTGCAAATATTTCTCTACAGAGATGAAAAAGTCCAAAGAGAAAAGGCAACTCCATTATTCTGGATGTTCATCATTCTCCTTGAAAAACTGACATGTACATTTCCCCCCTCTAAGGGGAGCCATGGCGTCTCCACTGTGACCCTGCTGAGTCCTCCACTTTCCTATAGCCACACATCTCTAGAAAATCCAGTCTTGTTGACCAAGATAACATTTTTTTCTTTTTAATATCAATGGCATGTGTTAAAGGGATAAAAAGGGGGACTTCTTGCTAGAAACAAATCCATGACAGGAAAAAATACAATTTGAAGAAAATCAAAATGACAAAGTAAGGTTATTTATCACGCATGGAAGGTTGGCCTGTGAGTGGCAAAGTTTGCAGAGACCACATCCTCTAATGGAAACAAATTCCTGAAAGGGGGCCCATGGGAGTCCACAGCACATAAAAGTAAAATAGAGCTGAGAGCTAGGAGTGATGAAAGGATGACCTGTGACCCTCAGGCATAACTTCAGTCTCAGGAAACATTTTATTAACTGGAGATAAAAAGAACAGCAAATGGTTCTCTTTCCCTCACTTCTATTCTCACTGCCTCTGAGTGGATACAACGCTGATAGACAGTGACATTCTATAGACGTTTAATTGTTTGGGGCCACATACTTGAATTATGTGAAGCAATGTAAAGAAGATAGATATAAATGTGATGTGCCTCCAGACGTGAAGCTAAGAGAAGAAGAGGCATGCCATGAAGAGGCACTAGCAGCAGGCTGTCTAGGACTAAACTCAACTCTTTAACACACCAACAGCTCTCCTGTAGGCAAATCATTTAACCTCTCGCATCCTCAGCCTTCCCAATCTGCAAAATGGGAATAAATACTCTTAATACCTGTGTCATGAGAACAGGGTGAAGAAATAGGCTCCCCTCTTTCCTTAACTTAGAGCCTTTCTAGTGCTCAGAGTATATTTCATGATAACCACAATCCCTAACAGAGTGTCTGGACAAATGAAAATATCTGTTCAATTTGTGTAGAATAAGTTATTTCCTTAATGTGACTTCTGAATTATATAAAACTTTATTATAATACACTCAAATTCATGCATTGCTTAATGACTGACAGACTCAGGAGTGTTTACATAATTTCTACTTAGCATCTCTGAAAGATTACATAGTGAAATGCATAAGACTTGCCATGAAATGTCATATAAGAGAGGGGTAGTGGAAACGTATATTTTCAAATAGTTTAATATTGGAAAGTCTAATGAACACTCTTAATTCACATTGTACCTCAGTGTTATTAGCTGTATAATATTAGGCTGTCAAATGCTGCTTTATGAATAGTCAGTAAGGAAGGAAAAGAAGCGCAAGGGACAAATCACTGTCATTTACAGAAGACTACCTGGCAGTGTAAGAATTAAGTTCACTCTTCAGGGCATGCTCTCCTCAGCTGTTATAAATATGCTGAATGCTTCTGTCAGCAGGCTCAATAGAGAAGCCGCCTTTGCCAATCTGGTGCTGGAAAGGAGCAGTCTGTTGCTCAGAGGGAAAGGAAACAAAGACATTTTGTTTCCAATGATTGTCATTTTGCCTCTTAGTTCAGCTCAGCAATTTCATGACCGGTAAGACAGAAAGGATTCTGAAGAGTAGAGTACCTACACAAAATCCCTCTCATTAAATGACACTTGGCCAAGGGCAGAGGACACTCAGAGTCCACTTACAAGAAAATTATCCCAGTAGAGTCAGTCACTCAGCAATCCAGGGTTAGGAAACATGGGGCCTTTGCAGACACATCCATTGCCTCTCTCTAAACCATACTGAAACCTGAGCTGTCTGTGAACTTTCTCAAAGGCTCACCAATGTAATCATTGCAAAATGCCAAATAAACTTAAAGAGGTCTTTTTTACGACCGCTACCTTTTATGAGTGGTATATAGTAGCAGTATCTTGATCTATTTTTCTGACAGCTGTCCTAACCAAAACAATTTTGCTCATTTTCATCCCTAGAATAATCTGAGGTTCTTGGATTTACTATTTTAGTTTACAAATTACCGAAGATCCCAGTGTGATTTGGAACCCAGGTTTAGGAAAAATCCCAGAATCTTCTTTGTCACGTCAGGATAGAAGATCCATGCAACTTCTAGTATAGCCAATCTACAGCTATCTTTTTTACAGATTCTAAAATTCTCAGGTCTAAGGAAGCCCAAAGGCTAGAACAGGCAGTGAATGGTGACACCTCACTAAATGTGCTCTCTGAAGTACTCAACAACTAAAAGGTACTTTGCCACAGAAATCAGGATGCAAAACATCCATAGCCATATTCTTACAATGATTTGTGAGCAATATGGCTGCTGTTCTAGAATCTTCTACTGGGGACCACAGAGCTTTCTCCCACCTGGGCATCCTTAGAGGCTTCTATGAAATAATCAAACTTTTTTATCCAGATACATAGAAAGCATCGTTAGTAGGATGAATAAACATTTCTTGAATATCAGTATATTTTCAAAACTAAAAACATGCCAATTTAAATTATTTCGTAAAGTATAGTGTCTAGTCATTGTTGCCTTTTTTGCCATTAGTTCATTCTGAAAGTTCAACTGATAACAAGATGTATAAGGCCTGCAAGAATTATTGATGGTCAAACAAGATCCCTCTGTTAAAAAAATGTAAGATATATTTCACTGAGAAAGCAGTAAACTGGATAAGCATTGAAATAGGAAAAACATGTTTCAGCTATAGTATTTTCAAACTACAGAAGAGATCTAGTATTATAAAATCTTAACCTAGATGTCCTGAAATCTATGTACCTTCATACATTGCCAGTATTCTGATGAAAGAGCATATATTCACCCCACTCTCTAATTAGCAGTTTGATATTTTCCTCCTTATTTTCCTTTATGTGACAGCTAAGTCTCAACACCAAATCTGCTGATCTTCTGTCTTAGTGCAAGTTTTATGAGACTTTCAGGAAGCCATTACTCTTGCATACTCTCTCTTTTCATTCCCGCTATCAATTTCTATCTGTAGATTTTATTCATAGATGGGTGGTTTATGCTGACACACTGGGAATTTTTTACCATTTATCTTGTGATAGGTGAAGTGGTCTATACATTCTAATATCAGAATACATTCACCAAGTCTGACTCCATTCAGTAAGCTGTGTAGAAGGTGCAGTCTAAACACTTCCATGTGAATGGTATGCATAGAGAAATAGTTATCTTGTTAATAGGACCTAAAAAGATTAATACTTTACTTACTTCTCAATAAGACAAATGTGATTCTCTGTTACTGAGGACCTCCAGTTATAACTGAAATTATGCAGAGCACCAAAGTATAAATATTAACTATACATTTCTTATGGGTAAAGATTTGGTCCTTTTTCTAAACTTTGTTACCTCCCTACTATCAAGCATAACAATTTCTATATTACAGCAGCTTGTCAGTTTTTGAGTGAATGAATAAATAAGCAAAAGAATGAATTATATAAGCAAATTAGTGATTCAAGAATCTTACTTTGGCCAGAATTAATTAGGTAATTAGGCAAGATATAATTTAAAATTGGAAAAAGAGGGATTGAGAATACATATTTTTATCATCTCTTCATGAAAGTCATTGAACACGACTATACAATCCAAAGAAAAATTCTGCTTTTTTCCTAAGGAATCCTTGCTTCCAGGTAGCTCTGTTGGCATATTGTCCAAAGAAGAGCACCCCCACTCTCAAACTTGTCTCAGCATGAAATCCTACAATAGAGCTGAATCAAAAACTAAGACAAGTGCACAATTTTTCCTCTTTTCATTTTCTTATTAAACATTTTTTTGTAAAACTTCCAGGTTTGTATAAGCCAGGCACAGCTTTACCATTCTTGGTTACTTTGAGTCCTTACAGCATAAGTTCCACACAGTTGAGAATCTTTGTTTTCTGTTCAGTGTTATAGTCCAAGTACCCAAAACAGTGTCCAACATATTACAGACTCTGAGCCACCATCCAATGCATTTGTTCCTATTCTATCTACCCCATCAATACACACAGAGGTCTCTCATGCATTGCACACTGATGCATTCTCAATCAATATTTATTCTGTGTTGATTAGATTTAATACATGATTTTCCAAATTATATATTCCTCATTTAAAGGCCAGTTTTTAAAAACAAATAGTAAACAAATAAATACAATAAAAAGATTTAGTCATTTATTAGACTCTTAGTACTTTTTATTAGGGTGTTCCATACTGATGCATTGTAAGGCTACAACATTAAATGACAAAAGAAAAGCAACACTAGCCCTAATTCAGGTAGATTTTGATAGTAAGGAAGCGGGGTCATTGGTATGACATTACCTCGCCATGTGTTTCCAGGGCATTGCGAACTGGCTTGGGGGAAAGTTTAGAAGGTTTGAAGATGTCAGCCAAAGATGCCAACTAAAGAAGTGGTCCTGGAAACTACAAAGTGAACCTGATGGAAGATTCTGGTCAGAGTTCAGAGAACCATAGTGCTGAGAGAAATGCAGCTGGTAGAGACCAGGCTCAAGAGATTTCAGTTAGGAACAAAGAATATACTGGCTATCAGACTTCAGACTATGTGTAGTATGCTCTGGCAGAGAATTTGTGCTCATTTTTTCCATGTCTAGAAACTTTTCAGGAGACTGAGACTAAAGACAGCAAACTAAATCAGCTGGACAAAGAAATGGCAAGAGAGCCAATGTTGAGGCAGTCCCACAGCTACTGTCAGGGGCTGTCAGCCAGAGTAATGTTGCATATCAAGAGCAAAGATCCCAGAAGAAGGATTTCTGAACTTCTCTGTAGTTCAGGCTGGCCCTGAGCTCAGCCTCAAACTCACATCACAGCAATCCTCCTGCCTCTGCCTCCCAAGTGCTGGGATTACAGGCGTGAGCCACCACGCCCGGCACTGTGGTATGTGGTACTGATTCCTGCTGGGTTGAGTCTCGAAGCCCAGTATTGTATGTGGTTACCGGGGATCAAACCCAGGCGGAACCCAGGCCCTTGTGCTTGCAAGACAGGCGCCAGATGGGGCCAAGGATATAACTCAGTGGTTCAGGCGCCTGTCTTGCAAGCACAAGGGCCCAGGTTAAATTTCCCGGTAACCACATAACAATACTGGGCATGGAGACTCACCCCAGCAGCAACAAGTACCACATACCACAGTGCCGGGCGTGGTGGCTCACACCTGTAATCCCAGCACTCGGGAGGCAGAGGCAGGAGGATTGCTGTGATGTGAGTTGGAGGCTGAGCTCAGGGCCAGCCTGAACTACAAAGCGAGACCCTGTCTCAAAAAACCTTTTAAAAAAAGACAGGCACCAGAACCACTGAGCTATATCCCCGGTCTGGATTTCTGAACTTTTGAGTTTGACCAGAAAGAAAGCTCAGATAGAGTTACAGCCTGCAAAGACAGAGCAGGGGAGAACTTGGTTACTGAGGGGAAAAATGAGAAGAGATAACCTGAGAAGCTCATGAGAGGTAGCCGGACTCCTTACTTTGTAGCCTCAGAACTGCAAAAGTGAAAAACTCGGCTGCGGGAAGAGAGCGCCAGCACATCTTGTTCCAGAGTGTCAGTGGCCTAGGGAATCCATTCCTCGGCATAGTATTTACAGTACCAGGCAATCCAGACACTGGATCCAGACTCTCTCAGTCCAGAGAGAAGGAAACCCAGCTACTGCTCCTGCTGGCAGCAGACCTTGACATCAGCCATGTGGTGCTGGTTTTAGGTGCATGTAGAACACAAGAGTTATGGAGTAGGGAAAATTTTACCCACATGTCAGAAGAAGGCCTGGGAGGCCAGGAAGTATGCCCCTGAGAGGACATTTTAGAAGATGAATGTAAAGTCTAAGGTGCAGTGAAGACCATAGAAGGTTGGGGAAGTCAGGAATGGGGATCATTCGAGGAAAGTCACAAGGAGTATGGAGAAGCAGCCCAGCAGAGCAGCCATGGAAACAGAACCAGCAGAAGAGCCATAGCAGCACAACCACCCAAGTCCTTCACAGTTCATATTTTGCCACAGATTGTCCCTCACGCTGAGCATGAAACCCAGAGTCATAATATTTGCCCCGCTGGAATTCAGCCTTGCCTTACCCCCTTCTTTCCTACCCCCCTATTTGTACCCCTAGGAATGGAAATGTTCATCTTGTGCCATTGTATGTTAGAAGTGTTTAACTTTTTGTGTGTGTTTATACAGAGGATAGCAGCTAAGAATTTGTCTTCAATTTCAGAGGAGACTGGACTTTTCAGCAATGCAGAACCTGTTAAGACACTGGCACCTCTTGGAGATGAGCCAACTCCTCTTATCCACAAAGGGATACGCATGAGCCTTTGGGAGTCCAGGGGCAAAATGTTATGGTTTGTGTTTAGATGTCCCCACAAAATCTCATACTTTTCCAGAATTATAGTCTGTGAAGCACTTTTATGACCACCACTCCCACCACTATGCTTAATCTTCATAACTGTTTTGTAGAGAAAAGAGTGTTATTTTCTAATTATTCTGAAACAAATCAAGTGTCAGAAAACCTGACTTGCCCAAAGTCTGTACAGCTAAAGTTTGACTCTCCCTATGCTCTTCTTCCATGAAGCTTGTTTTCTGTCTGCCACACGAGGCCCCAAAATATCCTATAGAGTTGTCATCTTAGAGAGTTAAAAACAAATCCTCACCAGCAACAAAGATAACTATGGTATCTAGCATTCTAGGTTGCTGTACAAGGACTTTAGCCACAAGATAAATTAGGAAAATGAAAGGCTGCAAAGCAAAACTTAATCTCTCAGAAACAAGCCCGCCAGAAAGACAAATGTCTATGTAGTACAAATTGGAAAGCTGCATAAAAAGTAAGAAGTGTGCGGTGGTACAGGTGGACTATCTTTCAAAGTGAAAGAGAGGATCATGATTCTGCAGAGATGCACATCCTCCAGCCAGGTGGCAGCTGCTCTCTAGACCTCTGTCACACTCTGCTCTTTACATCCCCGAAGTCAGTGGGAGAAGGAGGGTTTGTTTCCCTTGTCACTAATCATCTTTGGCATTCAGTTGGCACACCCCTCAGAGATAGTCTATTTCTGGCTTCCTAGGTCAGCCACGCACTGTGTAAGGAGAAGGTCAGTATTCAGAGGTAGCCTAGGTTTGTAATTAGAGTCACTTTGCATAGTTGAGGGAGTTCTGGGAGACTGGTACTATTTCTGAGATTCAAACAACTGTGTTTCTGTGTCCTTTGAGGGGAGCACAATCAATCTGATATTTAAAAAGCTTAAGCCTTAAAATGTTCATGTGCATGGGCCCATTCCATTAGCCTGGGAAGAGTCCTAGTATTATCTCCACATAATTATATATATAAAATCTACACTTTCATTACATGTTCTTTTGTGTCCACTGGCACTTTGGAGAACTAGATAAGAGTGAATTAAACTAAAGAAATATTAATTTGGGCTTAATGGGATGTATTTGCATAGATTAGCCACTTACCTGTATAGTTTAGTCATTACTAAAAAGATTGTCTGAGTTTTAAGTAGAAGACATCAGCTTCTAAATCAATAGTGAGTCTGCAGATGAAAGAAATTATAAGGTATCAACAATCTAGAATTTTTATCAATACTAGTAAAAACAATTAATCACATTTTTCTACTCTCTGTAGAGAATGATTATTACAAAATTTTCATCAATGATTATCCAGCTAAACTATAGGTAAAAATATATGATAAATGTATTTTAGGCATTTAGCTAATATAATTAGTGCTATTTTTCTAGATTTTGCAATGTTTGTCACCTGTGTAATATTTATACTTTGTGTTTTTTTAAAAATGTAGGTAAAAATTTATATTTTGTTTTTGCTTTGTTTTGGGGTTCTTCTTATGTGTGTGTGTTTGTGTGTGTGTATGTGGGGGGGTGTGTGGTGTGTTCATGTGTGTGTGTGGTGTGCGTGTGTGCGTGTGTGTGTGTGTGTGTGTGTGTGTGTGTGTGTGGTACCAGGGACCAAACCACAATCTTGTGGTTGTTAGGCAGGCAATGGCAACACTGACCTAAATCCTTGGCCAAAATTTATTTTGTTTTGATAATTTATATTATTTTTTAAAGTCTTTAATATTTTATAAACTTAAGCTGTAACAAAAAAAGTTGAGTTTTTCTTTGTTAGAGGAAGATTTTAAAAGAAACCACAAGTTAATGATGTATTCTACAGATGTGAATTTAGATATTTTCACTACACAAGAGACCATTCTACCTTTATACAGAGAATGGAACACACCTGGAGGTAAAGAAATAATGCACTTCTTGTTTTTGGACTCAGAAAGGAAGCCCTGAAGAATGAGAAATGGGACATTATGTGATGACCTACTGGTTGACTGCCTTAGTCTATCGCAAAAATGCAGCGAGAATTCTTAGGAAAGTTGCTTTCCACAGATCCGCGATTCAGTGCTGTGGATACCAGACCCTCAGTGGCTGGATGATGCAGCCTTTTTGGAGGGAAATTAAGTGAAAGCTCTGGGAGAATCTCAAGGAATCACTGTGAAAGAATACCAGAAGGTGGAGATTTGTTATTATTTTTAAATTTTTTATTTTTATTGGTGTATTTGTAATACATTATGATTACATTCATTACAGGGAGTTGGTGCGTGTACAAGATACTTTCAATTCCTTTTTAACCCCTTCCCCAGTTCCCCCTCTGCATCTCTTGAGCCCCTTCATATATGTGTTTATACACTGTTAATAAGTTTGTGTGTTAATATGTTTGCATATATATTACTATATTTATACTGTGTAATGTTTGTGAATATGATGATCAAATTCCATTTAGGGACTTGGTGGCTGTACACAGCACCTTGTAATCCACCTGGCCTTTTTAAATTAATCTCTTTTCTTTCCCATCCTTCCCCCATCTCTCCATCTCTCAGTTTCCTTCCTATATGTCAAAGATCCATCTCACTACTTTCTATTATCTATTCATTATTTTGCACTTTCTTTATACATCTGGGTTCTCAAATGAGAGAGACTATGTAAAACTGAGGCTTGTGTGACTTACTTCACTTCATATTGTGGTTTCATGGTGTGCCCATTTTCCTACAAATGACTGGAGTTTATCTTTCTTTATGGCAGAGTAGCTCTCTGTTGTACCTAAATTTCACATTTGCTTTGTCCATTTGTCTGTTGATGGATGTTTAGGCCGAAGTTAGCTATTATGAGTTATAAGTAGGTACATTGCCATGTTGCCATGAGTAGGTACACACTGCTGTAATACAATATTGTGACCTCTTTCAGGAAGATACTGAAAGTAGGGGATACCAGAAACTCACCTTTAGCAAGTCAGTGGTGATAAAACGCTAAACAGCCTTCTATTGGAGCTATTGATGAATGAGATGCTAAAAGAAAAATGAGAACTACTGCAGACAGCAGCAATTCTCTGTGGGCACCATGTCACATGGTGGGGATGTTGGAAATTTGCAGATTTTTTTTTATTATTGTGTTGCTTTACAGGGTCACAGATTTTAGAAACTCTTCAAATGTCACACATTCAAGCTTAATAAAGACCATCCTATGCTCTGTACTACTTTATAACTTTCCATTACATATTACCATTGTGGTAATACACTTTTTCCAGTCTTGTTATATAAACACAAAGTACTTATGGACGGTTTTAATATATAGTGAGTTTTATGCAATACAAATCTTAACAATTTGCTAATACTTCCTCCAAGGCTACTTTATCTCCTCAAAATAGTACAACCTTCTTGGCAAAGCAGAGTGAGTAATTTCTATTACCAATACACTCTACCCAACTTATTTTGTGGGAATAGTTGTGACATTTATAGGGACTGTGCTTG
Organism: Petromus typicus; assembly: GCA_004026965.1. Classification (NCBI taxonomy): domain Eukaryota; kingdom Metazoa; phylum Chordata; class Mammalia; order Rodentia; family Petromuridae; genus Petromus; species Petromus typicus. The sequence continues at coordinate 25,150 of PVIR01004545.1, forward strand.
CACACAGAAATTCACTTACAAAATATTGCTTTCAAATTCTCAACTTGTGAGAAAAGTTTTTAAAAGACTTAAACACATTTGCTGTAAGTATGTGTATGTAGCTATTTTATTATCTGTTCTATTGTAATGGTTCCTGAACACACTAAAATGTCAAAAAAATTAAATATAAACAGGTCACAGATTTGTAAATATCGTATCTTTTCTCTGGTATGACAAAATGAAGTTGTAAATGAGTTGTGTTGATATTGTGAAATAGAAAATATTTAAAAGGGAAGAGAGTGTAGAGGTAAATAATGAGGGGAAACGAATGTGGTAATAATAAAGAAAAAAGAAAACAACGATTATTTATATAGGGGATGGGGTTTGCAGGGTGGGGGTAAAGGGGAAAAATGAGAATCAAGTCATTTCATATTCTAGTGCAAACTCTCAGTGTTGAATGTGATGATGATGTGTATTCTTAAAGTACCAATAAAGATAAATTTTAAAAAATTTAAAATGCTTTTTTATTTACTTTTCTACTGAAAAGAGGTTTCTCAAAACAAAGTGTAAACTGATAAGTTTCATGAACTAATAATGGTAAAAACAGAATTTCTAAAACAAGGGTGTAGGCTTCAGTTAGGAAACAGTAAATCATGTTTATATAAATGTTTGGCCAAGGCTGTCAGATGGCAACTACTATGGAGGTCAAGTTAAGCCTTCTGACTTTGAATAGAACAACTAGGATACAAAATAAAACTACTTCAATTTTTTATGGACTCTCTAGACATCCTTGAAGGTCTTAAGTGCTGACATACTTGACCTATTGTTTATGTTACATTCTCCTAGTTAAGTGTAAATAATTTCCTTCGTTAAAAATTTTATACACATTTTATTTCCAATTGCTTTTTTTTATATTGCACTAAGGATATCACATGGAGGTTTACAAAATTAGATAATGGGCTATATTATTTATGATTTTATATCGTGATAAGAAAGGATTTTGTGGAAATATCTGCCAGAAAGAAAGGAATGTTGGTCAGATAGGGCTGAGGATTAGTAGCATCAAATGAATCAGGAAAGGAGATGGTCATAATCAGAAGCCCTCATCTGGGATTCATGTCAAGACTGACACCTGTACTAGGCAGGAAGTACATATAGTAAAATGTTTCTGGTGAGAAACATTCCACTAATGCTTAAGGAATAGATGAATGAATTTAAAATAAAATTATTTCTCACAACCCTCATATGCCTCTTGAAGGAGAGTATACTTTTCTTTGCTTTTGCTTTTTATTTGTAAGTTCATGATGCACTTAATAGAAATATGAGTTGGGAAGTTTACTATCTGAGAAAACCTACGTAGAGTTGTAGATGGAAAAATTCAACATTTAGGCTGACAGTTTCAGAAGTTTTAGTTCAGGTGTAGGCAATTCCAAGGTAGAAATGCCATGACAAAACAGTACGGTGAAGTGCTGTTCTCCTCATGACAGCCAGGAAGCAGAGAGAGAAAGATGAACGAAAGGGCCTGGGACAAAAACTAGCCTTCCTGGCTACTTGCCCATGCCAGTGACCTGCTAACCCAGCTCTTGCGACCAGGTCCCCCTCACAACAAAACATTCCCCTGGAAACGCAGTGGCGTGACCGGCTGATGACTATAGAGACTCCCTGATCCGTTCACCTCTCAAAAGCTCCAGCTCTGGATACAGAGTTAGTTGGGGGACATTTTAGACCTAAACTGTAACAGAGTTGGACATGGGAAATAAATGCCCTTGAAAATTGTAGACTCAAAATTTCTGAAATGGAAAAGACTTCTTGCCATGGGCCTGTGTGAGCAGTGTGATAGGCCTGGTGTCTGTGATGATGTCACACTCCGGAGGAAGAAACAAAGGCATATTTTTCTCCAGGCTGTTCTATCATTTTATTTCATTTTCATGTGGAAAGAAAGGTTGCTGTGTAGATGACTCTCCTTTTAATCTAGTATTTTCTTAGCATAAAAACTAGGAGAGAGACTAGATATGACAACAAATGTTCATGGAAATTGATATTCAAGGGAAGAATTTGTTATCACAAAACATGATCAACACCTGGTACCGTATTTCTACCAATAAGAAGAAAATGGCCTTCATATAACTAATCTATATCATTTTACAGAATCTAAGTTCAAACACTAATGGCCACTATCAGAGACTCATTCCTTGTCACAGAGAAGAAAGCAAAAGGAAGCAAGATGCTTGCATCCAGGAACGCCCATGAGAAACCAAAGTAGATATAAAAATACAGGGAAATCAAGTCGGCATCCATTTTCAGAAATTGAGGTACAAAAGAAAAAATTGATGGGCCAGGCATTTAGCTCAGTGGTTCCAGCACCTGTCTTGCAAGTGCAAGGACAGGGTTCAGTTCCCCGGTAACCACATAACAATACTGGGCGTGGAGACTCAGGCCCAGCAGCAATCAGTCTCACATACCACAGTGCCGGACGTGGTGGCTCACACCTGTAATCCCAGCACTCGGGAGGTAGAGGCAGGAGAACTGATGTGATGTGAGTTGGAGGCTGAGCTCTGGGCCAGCCTGAACTACAAAGCGAGAACCTGTCTCAAAAAAAAAAAAAAAAAAAAAAAAAAAAAAAAAAAAAAAAAAAAAAAAAAAAAAGAAAAAGAAAAAAATAAAAGAAAAAATTGATGAGAAATAAATTGTTATGACTTATGTGGAGATGTCCTTCCATAGCTTCCTGCAGTCTCAGGAGGGGCTTTTCAAAGGTGGCTCAATCTAGAGGGTATTTGTTTCATAATACCATGATAAACTTGAAGGCACTAGACTTAAACATGTAAGTACTATTCACCCTTTGTCTTCCAAATAAGACAAAAGGAAGATGTTACTCAGTTTTGTTGTTTTGCTACCATCATCTGCCATGAACTATTGTCCCTCTGCCATATGCCACCTGCCCTGGAGCCCCCCAAAATGGACTGAAGCCTTCTCAATCTGTGAGCTCAATAAACCTTTCCCCCTTTAACTTTGGGTGCTGGCTACTTTGTCTCAGCAATGAAAAAAGTAACTAACACAGAAGGAAGAGTAAAAGTAGGAAGTGAGGCAAAGGAGGAAGCTAGACAGAGGTCATCAACAATGCTGATGATGCACATATGACATATGTACACTTTGCTACTGCAAAGGGGCTTTTCAAAATTTCATTCATAAGAAGCATCTCAAACCCAAAGCAAGCCCAAATTTTGTCTTTTTCACTTTTCTCACAGAACCCACAAATTAAATGAAGAGAGGCTTGTTTTAGTCATGGTTAGAGCTTCTGGTTAGCTGACTCTGGCATCATGAAAGGACTTGAGGATAGAAAAGCTATCGAAGTCTTTGCATCCAATAAAGAGAGAGAAAAGGAGGAGCCAGGAAGACAGATGCAACCTTCAGAACTCCTGACTTCCAAACAGAACCCACTTCCTAACAGCTTGTCAGCCATTTTGCTTCATGATTTTGCCTTCCAAAAGCCCTACCTGTGAACACTTAAAACCCTTAATAAACACTCAAAATCTATACCATAATATTCTGCCTCTGGCCCCCGTAAGCATTTTATCCATCTCCTATAAAAAAGGCATTTATTCAACCTCTAAGATTCACTGAAGTGTTAACAGTTCCAGCTTTGCTGAGAAGTCTAAGTTCAAAGTCTCTTCTGAGACTCAAGGAAGGACTTAGCTATGAGCTCCTCTAAAAATAAAAAAGAATATAATCAAACAGGTTGATGTTTCATTCCAAAAGAAATGGGTGAATAAAAAAAATTAGACTTGTTTTAGTTAGTTTTGTCTTGTTGCTGACACAAAAAACTCAAAGTTAAATGGGGAAAGGTTTTATTTAGCTCATAGTTTATAGAAATTTCAGTCCATAATCAGTTAGCTTCAGGGCATGGATGGCAAATAGACATTACAGAGGAGAAACAAAATGTACACACAAAGTTGCAAAACCAACAAGGGACTTTTGTTTTTTTTTTTTTTCTTTTTTGGACAAGATCTGAAAAAACTTTTGCAGTTCAAAACCTGAACTTTTGTAGTTCAGGTTGGCGCTGAACTCACTATATAGCCCAAGCTAGCCTCAAATTCACAGTCATCTTCCTGCCTCTGTTTCCCAAATATTGGGATTACAGGCATGAGCCGCCACACCCAGCAGTGTGATATGTGGTTACTGGGAATTAAACTCAGGACCTTATGCTTGCCAGGCAGATGCCAAAACCACTGACCTAAATCTGTGGCCCAACAAGAGAACTTTAACAGTGTTTTTCTGACTTTCTATCCCATTCAGATTACCAAAGTCATTCATATGCGATGGTTTAGTAATCACGTTCACTTAATCCTAGCATCACCCACTCCAGATTCAACCACTTCTGAAAAAGACTGAATGAGGTTTTGGAGGGACATCTAGACACCAACCATAAGAAGATCAAAGCAAGAGTGAAAGAGCCAGCAGGCCAAACTTTAGATCTTGTAGTTCTGTGTCCAGCACCAAGGCATTTTGTGCCAAGATATGACATACAAAAGAGTGTGCCAGCCCCACCCCATGTCACTCCAGATTGAAGCTCAACTGGCTTCTCTCTTGGGCTGGCTTTGCTCACTGACTGTGGCTTTCCTCACTGGATGTTACATGTCTCTGGACCCTCCAACTTCCTGAACTCTCCACTGTGTTTTCAGCTACACACTCTTTTAGGGTCATACTGCCTGATTCTCAATCCTTCTTCTGTAATATGACTGTATATTTCACTAACCCCCAAATACATATTTTGCATGCATATAAAACTAGCACCATGTTTATGACATCATTTTGATATGAACTCAAACAGTAGCCAGGCTTTCTTGGATCACAGCTACCGGGTCTTCAGAAAGCCTGGATGACTGGGTTTCAGAAAACTTTCTTAGCTAGTTCTAAGTTACCTGGGCTCTCTGGGGCTATCTTTTCAGAGCAAAGTCTTCCACTTTTGGACTCTTGAGTCTGAAATGTATGAAATCTAATGGACTTCTGAGATCAACTCAAGACATCTTTCTTATTGTTCTGATACAAAGTACTTGGCTTCTTTTTAATACTAATCTTTGCAGTAACAAAGATTTCTTTAGCCAAAACTTTACAGGACCTAACTTTACAGCTGCATCATTTCTGGTCAAGAGGAAAAATTTTAAAATCATTTACTTTAAATTATTTATATTTAATTTGCAGTCAGGTTTTTCATAATGGAGATAGCTAAATGCTGCCAACAGTATCCATGACATAACTTCAACACCGAGCTGTTTCAAAATGTCCCCTCTCAAATTAATTTGGTCTACCACCCTTCATCTCAGTCTCCTACAATGTCTCAGGGAATAAGCCCAATATAGGCAAGTTTTCTACCAGACCATAGCACACATGATCGTAAGTCCAAGTGTCAATGGAGTCCTCATCCTCAAGTGAAACCTCCTGAGCCTCTTCAATACCATCAAAGATTTTGGAAGAGTTCTGATCTTGTTAGCTCTGACCAGCATCTCCTTTCAAGCTCAGACTTTACCGTTCTGTCACTTTTCTAGTTGGCATGTTTAAATCTTTCCAAACCCTTTCTGTGAACCACTTTCAAAGGCCTCTAAGCAACAGGATCAAGTGAAGTCAGAGCACAAGCTCCACTCCTGGTACCAAAATCTTTTTTTAGTCACTTTTCTTCTAGCTAGTTCATTTTGAATCATGATTACAGCTTCTAGTTGGCTTGCCTGAAGGTACAATGGTATGGAGAAAGGGTCTTGGTGGAGTTACATCATAGTGACCAGGAAGCAGAGAAAGAAGCAAAAAGATGGGAAGAGATACACTCTTCCAGGCCACACCATCAGTGAACTATCTCTGCCAACAAGACCCCACTTCCTGTTAGCAAAACAGCTATATCACTGTGAAGATTCATTCAGCTTCCAAAATTTCCAGTTCTTAACTCGTGTGGCCTTCAGGGTACACCCTAGATCTAAGTCATAAGATTCTTCTAAATGAAAGAAATTATTCCACCCCTAGAGACAGAAGTGATAAAAAAGATGAGAAGTATAAAAGGTCTTGTTTAATACCAGCAAATAATAACTTTATTAGTGATCCTTAGTGATCAATAAATAAGGTCTTTAGCCTTTAGGAAGTTAATAAAAATACATGATATAGTAGGCCATTTAAAAAACTTCTGAGAATTCTTCATTAAAACATTGTTAATCAAAGCTCATGCTTCCATATCTTAAATTTCTCATTCTGGATGCAGACTGTGGAAGTTATAGCTTGGAATTATAGCCACAGGAATCACATCACAGGCAGTGAGCAGTACGCAAACAAAGCACCAGCAAAACCTTTGACATAGTAACAATAACGCGCAATGTCTATGCTCCTCTTCATTCATGTTTTCAGGATATTTTTCTTGAGCCTACACATCATATTCCTGTTTAATACTAGCAACAACTAAGCAGCATGTTTTTGCCTGTTTACCAAAAAATAAATAAAGAAGAACACATAGGCTGAGTTGGACTCTTTGGCATCAAAATGCTTAAATTATTCTTTTCCAGCAAAAGCTGGAAAAAGGCAAGGACAGCACCATGCTTTACTCCAGCTCTGCCTTTCAGCCTGGCTGATTCCAGATGCTAGGATTACTTGGCAAATGTAATTAGTTTCAATTAACTAACATCTGGCCAAATATAAACATTATATTTGGGATTCAGGTAAAGGAAAGCACATCTCTACTGGGCAAGCTTCTTGACAGAACAGGCTGAAGAAGATTAAGGAACCCTGTTTAGGTCATTGAGGAAGAAATAGCTTATTAGATGTGGCTTTTAAAACATATTCTCTGAGATTTTCTCCATCTCTGGGTTTCTGGGTTAACTTCCAATATAATAACAAGCCAAAATCTGTTTACATAATACCAAGTCAAATCCTATCTTAGCAAATAACCCATTCAGCTAAAAATCTCAGTATGCCTCAACTTCAGCCAAGAGTTCATCTATTTCAAGAAAAAAAAATTGTTAAATCAAGCTCCAACCTAACAAAAAAGAGTCTTCTAACAACTGGCTGTGTAATAGGATTTGAGTAGCTACTCCATGAAATAATATGTGTGAGAGAAAAATTTGGCCTCATGGTAGTTCCTCCTTAAATAGCTTTCCATGACAAAGAAGAACCTCTAATGTGATATGCCACAGGTAGAGATTTCACTCAACATCGTTAGGCTTACAGCAATAAAAGTCAAGCTTCATTAAAGAGAACTTTCTTTTCATATGTGTTTATGGGACCATCAATATGATACCCTTTTATTTAAATTTGAAACCTCAGACACTGCATCAATGCTAATTTGTTAAACACTGACAGTATAAACAAAAGATTTTAATCTGCAACTTTAAGGTGATAGATAATCCATGTCCTGCAATACATGGTTGTGAAAATCTTTCAGTTTGATAGACAAATAAAATTCCCACTAATCATCACCCATAATAAATAATGAATTCAAAAAAAAATGTTCAGCTTTAAAGGGCAAAAAACGTGATTTTAATTGATCTACCAAATGTAAGTTGTGAAACATTTTGGCACTCTACTGACATCTCTTTCCACAGACAAGAGTTAGACTAGTGGCTGATATGACATTTACATTCCTAAAGGTAATATTTTGTCAATACCTATTCATGTTGAAGGATATTGTTATTGATAACAAATTTTCACCACAAGTTTGTTAGTATCATGGCCATCCACTTCACAAACCAGTTATAATATAGCTATTACACAAAGAATAAATAACATATGGCCTGGAGATGTAGTTCATTGGCAGAGCATATGCCAGGTATGCATAAGGACCTGGGTTCAATCTCCAGTACCCCAAAGTAAAAAAAAAAATAAAATAAAGAATAATACACAAAATTAAAAAGCATTAGTATAGTGATAAGACAAAATTTTAAGTCATTAAGAACAGCTTGATGTATCCTTCTTCCTAATATTTTTATACATATTATATTACTCCATTTAGAAATTTTTAAAAGGCAAACACACATATCAATGCCGTATATCTTTTTTTCAATAAATTTTATTTTATTTTGTCGCATACCTCCAATCTCTTTAACTTGCCTTACCTCTAACTCATAGCCAGGATTTTGGATGTAGTAATCTATCTTGACTCCCTGTCACTCATCCATTCTCACATGCTATAGTTTCATGGCTTCACTAAAAAGCAATACTTTTCTTAACTTATATACATGCTCAGTTGAATTATGAGCTTTCCCTCCACTGTTAAATATTCTGTTATCTTGCCTTTCCACCTACCTGACTCTTGCTTCTATTCTCAGTTTCTTGCTCGCATTCTGCCTTTTTGGCTCAGTGCTTTGCCTCCATTGTCTTGCTATATGTTGGTGATGCCTGAAGTTCCCCCCTCACCTTGTTGTGTTCTTATGCTGCTCTATCTCAAGGGCTGATCTCATATGTGACGTCAACCACCACCTCTACACTGGCAACTAATAATTCTCTTTTCAGCCCATAATTCCCTTCTCAGCTCCCAACTGGAATGTCTCAGGGCCTCGTACTTACACTATATGCTACTTCCCTATCTCCAGAATGAACCTCTCTAACTTTGCATTCTATGGACAATCCCCTCCTGTCCAATTCCCAGTGTAACACAGTTCATCATCAACCACATAACCTCCTAGGTAGAAACCCTCACTGCCATTAGTTCAATTCAGGTATTTTTCTTGTCATTTGAGTAAGTACAACAGTCCCATAAGACCCTTCTGCTTTGAGATGTGACTTCTCATCTTCAGTCTCAAGCCCTAACAATTTATCTTTCAAGTGACCTGTCACTTTCTTAATTAAAAGTTACACATGGCAATTAAATGTCTTCAGATCCGAGGTACTAGATGTTCTACTGTCAGTTTTGTTGCACTGTGAATCATATTCTCTACAATTCTCTCCCTTGTAAAATTATAGGTTCAGAATGACCAAAAGTGAGATTGCAATAGATTTGGGAGACAGAAACGAAGCCACCACCATTACATTCTGAATGTCACTGAGAGTTAGAAGCTATGTAAGAATGAGCAAAAGGTGGGAGAAAGTGGTTTCCATCCCACACCCAGTTCTGATGATAGCTACAAAAGCTACCAAATGTCTGCAGATTTTTTACCCCAGCCCTCTCTTGCACCTGCACTCCAGATGTCTTTGCCACTACCAAGGATTTTTGTTGCAAACTTCACAATGGTTAGTGGCATTTTTTTGAAACTAAATCAGCTATCACCTCCTACAATTGTGAAGGTTAAATTTTTTGAGTAAATTCCTCATTTCTAATATTCCCCAAGTAATCTATAATTGTATTACTGATGCACAATCTCCATATTAATTGATATACCTGGAATCTTCTGCTCATAAATGTTGTATTCATACTGTTCCTTTGGTCTGCTATATATCTGTCCACCCTAGTTCTTCCTTCCTCAGTACTCTTTAATTAATTTTTTATCACTTCTACAAGTAGGATTTCCCCAGTATGCCTGGCTTGCCCATTCCAAGCCCTCAACATTATTTTATAAGTTACCCTACATATAATTACTAATTTATTTCCCAGAGGTGTTTATCTATCACTTCCTTAGAACGTGGGATGCCCAAATATATGTAGTGTTTACATCTATATCTGAAAATTCTCACAGATCTTATAAATTAAATCTAAAATAATTGCAATATTACAAACAACTCTGACCAAATTTTCTGAAATTCAGATAAAAATGAAAAAAATGTCTTCATTGTCAAATATTTTCACCACAAAGCACCCCATGCTAGCTCAGAAGGAATTGATGATAGTAAAGAGATTATGCAGATCTTGAAACTCAAGTTTCCTTTGATTGCTACCCTTGATCTCAGCCAAAAGGCCAAGAAATGATGTTTCCCTTGGTTGTTAATGAAATATCCATCTCATTCTTCAGCCTGCTTAAAACCCTGGCACACTTGATTCTTTTATCAGTGGTACCGGAGCTAGATTCCTGAAACCCCCAAATTTTCCTGGAATTACATCAGTGATCCCTGTAGCAGAGATAAGGGAGCTGAGAAACCCTGAATGGAAGAATGGGAAGTGCTCTTTTTGTTTCTTGACTTACTAAGGAATTCAGGTACTCCTCACTGAGTCCTTTTTCACTTGTTTTAATAAAAAATCTCACCAAGTCACCATGTTGCCAAGGCTGGGCTTTAACTCGAAATTCTCTCTGCTCTATTTCAATATATGCCATTTCCTGTGATTGTAAAAAGAAAAAAACTACACAAAAAGACATATTTTAAGACAAGTTGAAAATCACTGGCCTGCAAGATAATGTCAAAGCTTGGCACAAAACAAGCCAGGCTCCCACTCACGTCATCCCTTGTCTAACTGCAGACTTCCTCCAAATCCCCTGCATTCCAGTAATGTGCAGCACAGAGCATGCTGCCAGATGCTGTCTGGGAATTGCTTTACCCTATGGCCTCTGCATGGAATATTTCTCCTTGCCTCAATATCACACTTAGCATGCACCGCCTTTTCCAGAAAGCCTTTCCTAAGACTCTACAATGACGTAAATCTTCATTCTTCTCATCCTTACATTGCCCCCTTCATCATGGCACACTATCACATTACATTACTTCAGTTCACTACCCAGATTCGGCTAGGGATGTTCTAGTCAAAGTCTTAATGATCTTGGTGCCTCTACTGCCTGTAGAGCACAGGCAATAAATGACAGTTACTTCTCAGCAGTTATTGAGTGAAACCTTCTGTGTATGGAGACCAAACTTCAGGTGAAAAGGAAAAGAGAAAGGGAAAGAGTAAAGGTCCATTCTTCAATCTAACTAAATACATAGGTAGAAATAGCTGATTCACATTGGAGGAGCATCACTGGAACTCTGTGACAGATACTATTGCTTCCTCTGTCCAATTAGGGGATTTGGGTTGAGAGAATTTAGGTAAATCACATGGGATTAGACAGGTCAGAAGGAAATGAAGAAATTAATTTTCAAGGTTGCCTAAATTCTAACTCCCAGTCTTTTTACCATAACATGAGTAAGTAATGTATATCAATGTGCAGTTCATCATGACAGGAGAGAAGCAATCCAAGAGAGTACACTGGCTGTATAAAAGTGTCTTGTAGTATCTCAGCTTATGTGAGTTTCCAAAGTTTTCCTGGCAACCAAGATTAAAAATAACATGCTTTCCAGAGAATAGTAGTCTATCTCAAAGTATATGCCAACTCCTCAAGTCAATTTAATAAGCATTTATTTAGCACCAACTGAATGTAAGTCACTCCATATAGCCTTAAGGGAGATATAAAATTAAAAAGGTACAGTCCTTGCCCTTCAGAAGCTCATAATCTAAAAGCATGAATTAACATCTCTGAATGGAAGCAGATGGTGATAAGTGCTGTAATAGAGGCACTTACAACGTGCAAAGAAAGCATAAAGCAGGGTGAGACTAATTCCAACTGTGGGATAATAAAACACTTTGGTAAATGTACCTTTCAGGACACACGAAGCAAGTCTTTTATGACCCAAGCCAAAGGATACATTTCTTTATAAAATACCAGAGCTTATGCAAGAAACTGTTAGATGTAGTTTTTGTTAGCAAGAATAAAATTTAGCTACAATGGAAACTGCCCTGTCTATGTGTGTTTTCTACAGCAACTGAAGGAAACCTGCAGGTCTATTTATTTCAAAAGCTCTCAGTCTATTTAAAGGTAATGGTACATGATCCTGTCTGCACGTACACAGCCATTCATAATGTTACTTTTCAGTTTGCTCAAATTCTTCAAGCAAAGACAAAATAGTCACTCTTGAAGAGATTTCAAAAGAAACACTTCATCCTGACCAATGAAGGATGAAGGTAAAAGAGGTATTATTTTTCCTTTTTGATTTTAACAATAAGCAGCTCCTGTATATCAGCTAGGCAACATCTTGTTTCAAAGACCTTAAACACCTGTAAATGAAGGTAACAATGCTAAATGGCTTCTCTTATGTGCCAAGTAAATTTAGGAGGCACTGGCTTCACTGTAACAGTTTAAAGTCAACTGAAAATGAAAGTGAAACTACAGAAAATTCACTCAATTCCATCGCTAAAAGATCACTTGTAGAGTTGATGCTGCTGTGTAGAAGTCCATGGTATACTGTATATATAAAGGAAGATAGTTCACCCATCCTACTGGTATTTTAAAATAAGGAAGCCCTTACTTATTGTAAAAAAAAAAAAAATGCATGAGAAGCTCCTTTTCAAAAAAAAAAAATGAAACATTTTCTTCAGGGTAATATAGCGATAGAACAAAATGTAAACTAATCAAAGGTCAATTCCAAAAAGCCATAGCCTTGGTAGGCTATTCATGTATTAAAGCAAAGAACAAGTTGAGATTTTCCAAAAGCTATCAGGCCACTGAAAGGTTCTGCTTGAGTGAAATCTTAAATCTGCTTTTTTTTTTTTTTTTTTTTTTGAAACAGAGTCTTACTTTGTAGTTCAGGCTGGTCCTGAACTCAGCCTCCAACTCAGCAGTCCTCCGGCCTACGTCTCCCAAGTGCTGGGTTTATAGGTGTGAGCACTACACCTGGCACGGTGGTATGTTATGCTGATTACTGGTGAGCATGAGTCTCCACACCCAGCACTGTTGTATGTGGTTACCAGTGATCGAACCCCCAGACCTTGCACTTGTAAGGCAGATGTTGGAACCACGGAGTTAAATCCCCAGCCCTTAAATCTTCTTTAGAAGGAACAAAAAATGGGTGGGACAGTACCTACAACCTTATTCCCACCCAACTTCTTTGAGTCCTTTCTATTTCAATCATTCTGTCTTACCAGCATTCTCAGTCTTTCATTTCTAATATCTACCTTTCCTGTAGTTTCCAATCTGAAAATTATCTTGAGAGAGAAACCATTATTGATCATATTATTGTAATAGTTTTGTCTTCCCTTTAATTGTGTTGAATAGTTTATAATAGACGCCTCCACTTTCCACCAATGTCTGAACTTTTTAATACTTTTAATTTGTCTTTTGAACCACTCAATGCCACTATACCAAAATACTCTCAGCGTTTACCAGTGATATCTAATAGCGGCCTCTTCCCAGTTCTTATGATGTTAACATATTTCCTTTATTTAACTATAATACTGCTCATTTGGTGGAAATCATTTTTTTCCAGTTCCTGATGTCTTTGCTATGAAGGGCTCAGTCATGGTGGATGAATCCAGCTCCTTCTGTGGAGCAGAGAAGCCTGCAGAAGTTTCTCTGCTTTCTTGTGTCTTCGTCCCAGGGGCTCAATTGCCCATTCCAAAATCACCTGAGGTGACATTGGCCGTGACCAGCTCAGTAAATCTCCCTGCTCCAGGATCCTATATTATCTCTATTAGGCTCTTGTGTGTCTCCTGGCATAGTGAAGAAAAACTGTTATGTCTGGTTTTTTTTTGGGGGGGGTTGTATTTTTTTAAAATTTTTCTTCCTTTTCTTTCTTAGTTTCCTCAAAAACATAGGCATAAGGACAGGGCATCCCACCAAGATCTTCACAATATTTTATTCTCAAAATCCTCACCTCTATAATTTCTAATGTAAGCTTCTATTTTTCTTTCCACTTCGCTGATGCTTTCTTTTTGTTTTTATTTATTTTTCATAACTGATTTGTCTTTGCACAAAGATGTCATGTTGAACATAGTTTTTCTCTTCCATCCCTCTCTCCCTGTATCTACATACACATACACCCATAATAATATACAGAGTATATTACGCATATACATATGTTACACATACCTAAATATTTGTACTCATACACATATATTAATACATGTATAAATACACAAATGCGCACCTGTGTCCATGCCTGTATATTCTCAATGAGCACATGTAGGAAATTCATTTTTTTTTCTTGCATTAGGTAAGTCTTCAGATTGCTCTTCCTATTAATGTTCATTTTTCTCAATTAAAATGATCCTTAAGGCATTCAGCCTCAAAAAAATAGAGTGATCTAGCATGCCTGGTACCTAATTCACTCTATGTCAGCAATTAACTAAAAACTTACTCCATATCATCATTAACTTTCAGAGTGCTTATAAATCCTCAGTAAACTAATCAAGAAATTTCCAACTCTTTATGAATAACCTATGAACCACACATATTAGATAAACAAGAACAGTGAACAAAACAGACAAGAACTTCACAGACAGGGAATTATGATCTAGGAGAGGAATATGTTAAGTATCTAAGATTACAGAATGTGGGAGGTGTTATGAGAAAGGTGACATGATCAGAAATGACAGAAGGGATGATGTACAGTGAGAAGTGGGAAGTGAATCACTAAGGAAGTGACATTTGACTTGAAACCTGAAGAATCATAGGAATTAGTTGAGAGCAGGAAGAAATTATAGTTCTTAAACTGAGAACATAATTATTTTACTATGCTTGATAAGTAATCTGCATGTAACTGACATTTAATTAGATTATAAGTTATACACACTATAAAATAAAAAGTTAAGTATTGTTGGATGACAAGAGATACTATTCATTCCAGGTATGAAGTTGGACATATAAAGATACACAGACACAATTTCTTTATGGGAATCAATTGAGCCTAATCTATGTGCAGGATCAAGTCAGCAAAAGGCTCCTGGGATCTCATTTCAAAATATCTAAATCTTTGTCTCCTACAGGTTTAAATCAGGTCTATACCCGTGGATATAATGCTTATGGCTTTCATGGCACTCAGATCAAAGCAACAGTTTTGAAAATAAATTCAAATTATGAGATTAATTCCAAGTTCATTGATTAGCAATCTCCAGAGTGAAAATGATGAAGATGAAGATGACAATAATGAAAGTCTCACAAAGCCAGAGCATGAGCACTGTACTCAGAGAGGCTAAAGCTTAGGTTACAGATTTTCTTTTTTATCATGCAACTGAGCTGCTAAATGTAAACAAACATTTCTTGTACTATGACAGCACACTCGAGGCAGTATTCTCACTTGGTCCCAGAAGAGTGCATTCCAACTTGATCTCTGCATCATCTGCCAGGTGTACAGCCAGGGTGTCTTATATTACCAGGGACTAGGGGACCACCTTGAGCTTCTCCACGTAGAGTTCTGTGTCTTAAACCAAAGACTTAATTATCCACATCATTGTCACTGCATCCCTCCAGGACTTCTATTTTTTTAATTTAAGTTAAGAAGACTTTTGACAAATAACAAGATTATTATGATAAAATAGTTCAAAAAATTACCATGTTTGCTGGAGTGAAAAGATTCAGGGAATCTGTGCTTGACCATTGTTAGGGAAATAGCAGACATCTTTTGTAGTCCATACATTTTTTGAATTTGAGTTTCCAACAATTATGTGCAACTGTTGACAAACATGAAATGAATAGTAAGCTCATTACTTATTTTGTTAAATTGGTATTTCTACATTTTTAATTAATTTGAAATTTTTGCTTGGTATTCAGGAAATTTCTTATATGATATGCTTAAGGACAATTATAGATACTGGAAAGTACAGTTCAAGTTTCTATCGAGATTTCTGACCTGCAGTACCTCAGGCTTGTGCTTAATCCTAAGGAACAGGTACTCAGATAGTATAGCTCATTTTCCACAATACCTGCTAAGGTTTCAACTACACAGTTAGGAATGAAAAATGAACAAACAAATTGGACTTGCCAGCACTTGAATCACCAGTCAGTCAGACAAGCGGAGAAGGAGAGCAAAGAGAAAATGTTAAATTTGCCTCATCCCAGTGGTAATGCAATACTATCGCACACAGTTTAGAAAAATTAACTTTACCCCCATGTATCCAACATGGAGACTGATGTAGGAATCCAACAGGAAAGGACTTCTGCATACCTAATGCCTACACAGACTGTACAGAGATTGCCGACAATTTCAAAAGCTAAATTCATTTTGTGCTTTGGTGGGCATATTCATTCTCCCGACAGAGACAGAAATTCACTGGGGACATAAATGAGACTGTCACACTCATTCCGCTCCTGAGTTAAAACAGATCATAATGCCGGAGTTGGGGGTGGAAGACACACGAAGAAGTGGTTTTGGAGCTGCTCAGTTTTCCTCCTTAGTTACCACAGAGGGTAGCATTGGAGGTATCTTTCCTCCTCTCACCAGGGAGAAATCCTCAACACTGGCAGCAAACACAAAGCAAAAAAGAAACCCATCATAGTACTTCCAAGTTGAAGTTTAAAATGTTGTTGAAAACTTCAGCATGTTATTTTCAGCAGTACCACCCCACTGATAAATAAATTATTTACTGTGGCTTCTACCATCTGTCCAACTCCTCTTCATAAAATACCCTCCACCCTTCATCCTGAAGCACCTTCCCTCAGAAGAGCAATTAAACCACATTATCCTTCAGCAGAGCCACCCACACACAAAAGTCACTGACAGATGTGAGAGTATCATCACCTAATCACCATCAAGGTAGCCTGGAGCTTCTGTCAGGAGTGGATTAAGCCTGGAGCCCTGAGAGGTGTTCCTGCTGTGCCAGCCGCCCACCCACTTTCCTCTCTCAGGAATCCTCACTCAGAGTTTCCTCAATGGCCCATCCTAGCAGGCTCTTCTGGGACTTCCCAGGGGGAAGCAGCTGTCTTCAGGTCAGATGTCCACAGTGTTTAAGAGCTACAAGAACCAGAGTCCTTAACTTAGACCAGGCCCTGAAACCCAGAGGGAATAAGTGTGCTAAGATCATTTACATATTGTTAAGGAAAACCCCAAGGCAAATAGCCAGACACTCTCCGTAGCAGGGACTGTGACAGGCAGAAACGGTGTGGGGGCAAATCTCCGCCTTGCTTTTCTCTGGAGCCACCTCCTTTACCTGGCTAGTCTGACAACAGTGTTCAGAGGCCCCCATGATGCAGTGTGTTTTCTTCTGTGCTCCTTTTCCAATTCACAGATGTTTTTAGGTGCAAGGGCAGTTTTCATAAGTCACGTCGCTCTATTAACCTTTAGAATATTGGTATTTTCCAGTCTTGCAAGGAAATAAATCTTATAAGAACAACGGACATACAATCCCCACTGCGCAGCTCAGAAAGAAACTTTGAAGGCATTTGGCCTGGCTTACAAAGGGCAATGGCTTCCAGCTTCCCACTGTGTGCTCTCCAGGGCAGGCTGCAGAAGCAGCACAGCAGCTTGGCCTTTCTTTTCTGCCCAAAGAAAAGACAGGGAGGCGGGAGGCGGAACAACGCTGTGTAATTAACAACTATTCATTGAATGCTTGCTGTTGGTAAGTTTTCTGTTAGAGAGAGAAAACAGGAATTGTATAGTGATCCTCCAGAGTGAAAAAAGGGAAAAAATAAAGAAAAAAAGATAAAATAACCCAAACTTCACTTCACTGGTTTATTAACATTTAATGAAGCCCGTGATTTGTAGCAGCAATAACTTCATTTGGAATAACGCTTTCATGAAATTATGGTTTACAGACATTTGAAAGTAAAAATTTAAGGTGGACATTAATGTAGAAGAAAGAACTGAAGTGAACTCTAGAGACTGTCTTCATTAATCTCCTTACTGCTATGGCAGATAAGAGTTCTGAGAGAAAGTGGCTGGAAGAGCTCACGTTCCACGGGCCAAGTGCTTTTCACATAGTTCTTGAATGAGCAAACGAATGGAACAGTTGAAAATTACCCAGGAAGTTAGTAGGAAATGAGAAGGTCTCTAAAGTCTCAAGTATGTGGTTTTTTCTCGTATATTTATACATGCTTTTCAGACAATCGAAGATAAAAAGAAGTTGGAAACGCTGTAGTACTGAAAATATTTATCTATAGCTGGTAAAGAGAAAATTAAGTAGAAAAGAAAAAGAAATGTAAACGCACTGTAAAACCTGAGGATTGCCTCATGTGGATCAAAACAGTTCTTAGATACTTTTCACACTTTATGTTAATGAGAAATATAGTTAATAAATTGAGGTCCTTTCTAGAGACATATTTCTGGGTTAACTTTCACGCAACAAGTACATTGCATTTTATGTGTGTACTTGGTTTCTAAAGTGGTGTGTGGTAGGTTGATATTTTAAAACTCTATAGATATTTTCTTTTTCATACAGATTTCTCCTCCTTCTGATGTCCGTGAACCATTAAATGTCCTTTCCCTGGAAAAGGAAAGAGAGAAGACATATTATGGAAAGTCATCTGCCTTGTAGGAAGAGAAAGTGGGAAAAAAAAAACTTTCATTGGACAGAATAAAGGGAAATGATGATGGATAAAGAAGAAAATAATTGTGGTCAGATCAGGTGGTAAGTTTTGTATGCTCACATTTCTTTTTTTTTTAAAGCTGAAAGCATAGACAGAGGGGCTGATAAAATGGAAGAAGTTATACAGGTATTTACTGTTCGGGAGATTTGGAGGAATTCAAGAGTACAGGCCAGGGCCTCATGTGCTGTGATTATAAATAATGGGAGGCATTGTGTACATTAAGGAGACCATCACTGGGCAGAGAGCTGAGTCCAATATGGCCCCATGTGCTTTGCAAAAAGTGCCAGTGGCTGGAGAGGTGTCTGTACACAGAACACTGAGCTGGGTAAAAGCTGATGGCTATGCAGAGAGACGGTAACCCATGTCTCTGTGTGTGCACACAAGCTTGTATACATGTGGTTTCATGACAATATTCCTGGGCCACCTCCTTATCATAACCCAGGACTTCTAAATGGAGGAGTATTGTTGCTGTTCATCTCTTGAAATATAAGACACTTCCCAAAACTTTTTATCTCTCCCTGAATTTAAAGACAGTCTTCTACCTCTCGTGTCTAGATTCTTGATCTATCTTTACCAAGAATCTTTGATTAGTTTTTCAAGAACACAGACCCTTGAGGTCTCCTCCCAGTAATATTTCATCCTCTGATCCCTCTGTCCTGTCTGACCTGTTTTACTCTTCCTACCAGCATTTACCTGGAGATACAAGTTAGGATACCACTAGCTGCTCTAACAGACAAACATTTGGAGGTAAAACGATTATTTTTCTGAATACCATTAACCTTTCAGTGGAATGGTTATGGAAAAAAACTAAACAACTTATCTCTTTCCTAGGAAATTATCAAGCCAATATTCAGAGTCTAACCTCACTTATTGTAATATGTGGATGTATTAGTAATATTTAGTGAAATCCTCCCTGCCACGTTGGCTTTTTACTATCCATCTTTTCAGTTTTTTTTATTTTTTAGATTTGAGTCTTATTGGTCCATCTTATATACACATGATGATCACACTCAACATTGAGAATTTGTACCTGTTTCTTTAACAACATACATATACACATGCGGTCCACATGCAAACACATTTTTACTGTATTATGCTCCTTTTTGAATGATAGCACAAATATCTAAATTTCAGTAAATTTAGTCTTAATATGTGCTTAGCAGTGTGCTTAGTAGTTGAGCATAGTAGTGCATGCCTATAAGCCTAGTAGAATGATGACCATGAGTTTGAGACTAGCCTGAGTTATATAATGAGCTCAAGGTCAGCTTGAACTACAAAGTGAGATGTGACCTCAAAAACAAACCAATGTACTTAGCATGTCATACAGTTTTATTCTCAATTTTTATAAAACTCTGGCTGGAAGATATTATTCTTATTGACAGATGAGGCAGGAGGAGATAACATAATTTACCTGTTTTTTTTAAGACTATGCTAAGATTTGAACCAATGAAGTCTAAAATCTTTAACTGCTACATTATGCTATAAGACTTTTAAATGGACATCAGATTGTGATGTAAAAAGTGCAGAGAAGAGTAGATTCTGTTCAACTCTACTTTATACTTTAAATCAATTTTGCTGTTTTGATTCAGAAACATATCACACAGTCCACATGATTGTATAAACTACAGATAGCAGTACCTTTCCTTAGTGAAAAGTACAGATGTCTTCCATAAGACCTATTTAAAATTGTGCTCCACTAATATCCTACAAGGCAGCTATGAAAACTAAAATTCCCCTTAATCTCTTTAAATATCAAAATTTGACTCATCCAGTTGCTTAACATTCCAAACATGATGTTACAGGAGTTGGGAATGAATTATTAATCAGAATATGAAAAAAAACATAATTACATATTTATAAAAGTAGTCCCTATCTTTGGTTCTGCACTTGCAGTGAAGAAAAGACAGCTGAATCTCTGCTAGAAGGATCCAGCTGCCAGCTCTTTTCATTAAAGCAAGAAACAATTGCAGATGTGATGTCTTTTAAATGTGCTTAAAATGCGCATCTAAAAATATTTTGATATTTCTAAAAAATAAACTGAGAACTAATAATAAACTCTCATGCTTCTAACACAGTACACTAGGATGCAAGAGAGCCCGTTTATCCATTTTTTAAAAAAGAAATAAGCTGGTAAATTTCCACTGAAGTGTCAGGTCAATTGCTCATAATGTAGGCTGCCATTCACTTCTCATTGGTACCTAAGAAACACAGACCACTGTCCAATCAGAGAAAGAGAATCTGTCCCCCACTCTACCACCGTCTTCTTGAGGATGCTCTTTCATTGCTCCACCTCCTCACATTTAGGGATGAGTCATACTTTTCCTGGTAATGACTTATTACTCTTTCCAAGTTCATTATTTGAAGGCCAGGAGAATTTTTATTTTCCTATACCTGGAGTAACAACAAAAAGAATTGCCACTGTATTTATCTTCAAACTACTCATACTTCTCTTTCTTATAATCAGATATTTCCTTCAGGGGAATGGGCATTAATTTTAAAATCTGAAAGCATATTTACTATTCACAGTAAATTGCATCAAAACTGTTTTCAGCTTCTCTAATGTACCTCAGCCCTGTGCCTTCAATATTTCCTTGTCTGAACCACCTGGGAAATGAATTCCTTCTTCCTAAAATTTCAGCACATCTTCAAAGATATTTTTCTGGCTTCCATTATTCCCCAATAATCATAGTGATCAAATTCTTCTTCTGAGCTAACTTTGTGATAACTCTCTTCACCATACTGTATAGTATTTGCATGTTTTACCAATAGTACCACTGCTTTCATTTGCTATCACAACCTAACTCATCACAATGAATGTCTCTTTTAAAATTGTTGAAAAAGAGAGAAATTTATGAAAATGTTCTGGGTTACTATTAAAGTTATTCTATAGGTGACTCTCACAGCCTGTGTGGTTGTCTAAATCGGTGCATGTATGAATAGATGTTTAATAATATGGTTCCTAATGACTCTATGGTAATTTTGCAGTGGTCAAAGAACATTTCCGGTATTGTCCCTGGTTGCATATCCCAAAGACATCTGTTGGCATTAGACTCCTTCCTGTGAAATACTGATAGTTAGTACTTAAGGAGACAGCCCTACCTGATTGCTGTCTGGGCCCTCACTCCATTTTAAACAGAAGCTATGCTGGGAATGGTACCAGCAAAGGGAGTTCACAATTGACTTTGGCTTGTCACATGGTATTTGACTACTATTATTTGACTCTTAAATAAGGTCTATTCTTGGAATAAATTATGGAAACTCACAGACTTTTTAACTTTAAAAAACAGTCACTTAATAAGGTATTGTCTGATGATCTCATAAGAAAAAAAATCATCCCTAAATACTGATCCTACTACTTCAACCCAGGAGAGTCACTAATGTAATTATCACCTATAAGCCAAATTATAGTTAAGCATTATAAGCCTTTTTTCCTTAGAATAACCCTCCCTTTATCACCTGAGTGCTAGCCTCATATTCTAAGCTCCACCTGGAACCATCCCAAAATACTGATTATTTATGAATTCACTAATAAAGAATTTTAAAGAAATGTTTTTGGGAATGAATTTACAAAAGCATAAATTTTCAGTGTACATATGCAGAAATAAAGGACTTAGCTATTAAGTATACGCTGAGAAAAATAATAAAAAGAGTAAACTTGATATATTCATTATGTGCTTCCATGAAGTAAGTATTTTTGCAATTACACCATGACAACTACCTTTTGAGAAACAACATTATCCTCATTTTGCATATTTTATAAGAATATTTTATTGTATTTCAGGATTTTTTGTCCATTTTTTAAACTCAGAAGATTTTATAAAAGTTAAGTTTATTTTGATGTTTCATCATTTTAGTCAAAAGACAAGCAAATGCATTTGCACAAGCTTATAGCATACAGCAACAGTGGGACCCTATGGAGCATGAGCTGCAGTACTCACACAGAGCCTTCTCTGCTGCACACAAGCCAAGTCCTCCCAGCACCCCCAGCAGCTGAGTATTGAGCACTGATATTCAAGTTTAATTGTAGTGCTGCACTTTTCCATGAGTAAGCGGGTTTGGGGTCAGAGTTTGGGTCCTCAGCCTCTAAAAGGTTTGCTACTACTGGTATATGGTACAGTTTTAAAAAAGCATTCCACACATTCTCAAAGTTTCCTGTAAGGCATGAAAAGAAAGCCTGTCAGAAAGAAAAGCTAGTACACCAGGGCAAAGTAGGGTTACACAAGACTCATGTACATTTCCTTTTGTATTATTATATTATATATATTAATATTCCAGAAGGAATAAATGACTTCAAATATCAGCTGTAAAGCAAGAGTGTCATAAACAGATGTTTTAAATGAAGGTGTTAATTTTCTATCACAATGTTTTTAAAGTGGACAGCTATATATAGACTCAAAGTGAATATCTATGGAGGTTTATTTATTTAATATTAGACAATGTGCTGGTGCAGAAAAAAAAATTACCAGAAATGAAAAAATGACAGCTACTGTAGTATAAATTTTAAATAATGTCTAAATGCAAAAGCATATATTCTACTGTTATTCACTACTTTGGGAAATAAATTTTAAAAGGCTAAATACTACACACATAGCACACATAAATTTTATTAGTTTTCTTTTTCATATTTGTTTAAAATTCAGGATAGCCTATATTCATTGTTAAATATTCTGAGTAGTTAAATGTTTACAAATCAGTACATTCCTTTTATTTAAGTGACCTAATAATCTGTCATTTGTATTTTACAAAATGAAAAGAGAATTTAACGATTCACCAGTTTAACCACTGATCTCGATTCTTTTATATGCCAGTAAGTTTGAAAATATTTGTTCATAGAGAACAAATATAAAGCTTGTCCTTGTAGGATCTATAAATTCATTTATATGACTAATCACTGACAGATTATGACTGCAGTGTAGCTTCCCAAATCCCCAGAGAATAAAACTGAACAGAGAAATTAAATAAATCACAATAGCTCAAATCAAATCAAACAAACCTCTCTTCTTACTGGATTTTATATTAAATTCCACAAGGTCATTTGACTTAGCCTGAGATTGCCCAGGTCTTCCAAGTAGTGACTATTAAGTTTCCTGGCTTTTTAAGCAAAACTGACCATTCCTGTTGCCTTCCTGGACACCCTGTGAACAATGTGCCTTCACAAAATGGCAGAGAAGCCCACCCCAATAGTCCAGCTATGGAGGAAAAGCAACTTATATTTGGTTCCTATTGGAGGTGTGGCTGGTCTCATATTCCTAGTAGCCTTTAGTCTTACCATCTCATATTGTTTTCAAACCTCATATTTATGTATGTTTTATGAAAACAGAACTGTTTAACTAGAACTTCAATATAAGACAAAGGCCCTTATATTTTGGACCCTTAAAAAGTAATATATGTGCTTAAGCCAAATGATGTGCTTCAAAGTTTGAGCTGTGTTTTCTCTGGACCTTCTCCCATCATTCATTGCATGCTGTAGGGAAGAGGAAGGATGAATCAAGAGTAATTTCATAGCCAAAAGGATCCACTTCTGAAGATCTGTTCATCTTAGGCTTTTTATATTATTCTAATACAAAACAAGTCCTAACAAAAAAGCAGAACCTCTTTTCCTCTAGATTAAAGGACCTATTGGCAGAAATCAGAACACGTTACAGCTCTTCCTTATGCAAATGTTCTGAGAATTTTGCTAAGCATAAAATGAATTTTAAAAATTATTTTTACTTACCAGCTCATCCACTGTCAGTTTTAGACTTTCAAAAACATTAGTGAGACTAGAAAAAAGTAATTCTGACCCACTGCCTATTTTCTTTGTCAAAGTCATTCTCAAACTTTATACTTTGCCTCAACATTCTTAACCACCTCTTCAAAAGGATCAGTTTCTCTGTGAAGTGTCCACATGGTGAACAGTGGGGATGTGGTAAATGACCTTATTTGTCATTTCTCAAAGATTTTTATTAAATGCAATGTTTTTCTCTCTTTAGCCTCAGGAATTGAAACTACAAGAAAATAAGATAATATTGAATCAACTATGGGGTACAGCAAAAATTTATAATAAATATTTTAAAGTATATAAAATAATGTTAAAAAATTCAATTTAATTGAAATAAATCCCTCATAGTCCATTTTAATTCATTCCTTCATTTAACAACTCACACATTCAACAGATCCTGCCTGGGAGCTTATCTTTCTCTGGATTTAGTAATAGCTTAGTAGTTGAAAAATGGTATTATTATAAAAGGCAAAGAATTTTAATGCTTTTTATTTAATAAAGGTTACAAATATTTTTAAAATATAAGGTAAACATAAAACATAAATTTAAAAGCATAGCTCAGATACTTATGCAAACACACTAGTCTAGTAGTGACTCAACAAAACACACTGCAGCTATATTAATTTCACACTATTAAATTTGTACCTCAAAGTAAACAAGGATCACAGTGGTCACATAATGATATAAAAGGCAGTTCTCCAACAACAACCAATGTTGCACTAAACAAAGCAGCTAACTACACAAGGCAAAAACATGAAATTGAAGGGAAAAAATCATAGATCCACAAATATTACTGAAAAATTCAAAGCACCTCACAGTAACTGACAGGTCAAGAAGGTAGAAAATCTGCAACGGAAAGTTAAAATCATGCTCCATGTCAAGTATTATACTATATGCAAAAACACAGTCCTTTCAGAATCATGAGAAATATTCATCTAAATAGACCATGTTTATAGCAACAACAAAGGCCTTAACATAGGCAAAGAAGTGGAAATCTGCAAAGTGAGCTGTCACACCAGACTGAAGGGAAGCCAAAAACTGACAGCAAAAATATACTTAGAGTACAAGAATTTTTCTCTCTCTCTTCTTTCCTATTCTTTCTATTTCATACTTTTATATGAAGTTTGACATATAAGAGAAACCATGAGGTGTCACATTTATTCTACTTAACGTTATGGTCTCAAAGTGCATCCACTTTCACACAAATGATTCAAGTTTATCATTTACATCAGAGAACTACCCCAGTGTGTATAAATGCTGCATTTTCTTTATCCATTCATCCATTGATGAACATGTAGACTGCTTCCAAGAATTAGTTACTATGAAATGTCCTGAATAAATATGAGTATGCATACTTCATTATGGTGTGACATTTTTAACTCTTTGGGGAAGACACCTAAAAGAGGAATAGCTGGTCAAATGGAATTTCTATTTTTAATTTTTTGAGGAATCTTCATATTGATTTTTATAGTACTCATCATTTATAGTTCCTCTGGCAACGAAGAAGTGTCCCTTTTCCCTTGTAGCCTTATTAGTGGTTGACTTCGTGATTGTAGCCTTATTTTCTGGGTGAGATGGAATCTGTGTGTTGTTTTAATTTGAATTTCTCAAATAGTTGGTAGTAATGAACATTTTCTCTGTACTTCTCGGCCAGTTGTATTTCTTCTTCTGAGAAGTGTCTGTTCATTTCAAATGCTCATTTTTTTTTAACCATCTTATAAGTGCCTGGTGTAAAACAAACAAATAATGTGAAACAATAACTCTAATTGTTTTGGAGTTTATATCACATCAGAAAAAGACAACATTAATTGATTAATACTTTGACTAATACATCAAATATATGCCAGCAAGGAAATGAGGTAGGAAGATTTTAAAAGAAAAAGAAAAGAAGTCCACCGGCAAGCACATGAGAGCACATACTTGATTGTTGTGAGTTCTCAGGGAACATTCCAGGCTGAGAGAACCGATAAGCACATGGAGCCTAGGGAGCCAGGCTAGCAGATCAGAGGACAGAAGTGGGGAGAAAGCAATGAACTGGTGTGGTCAAGTATAAAAGGATGGTTCCTCCAGGAGCAGAGGGCTGGGGCTACACAGTAGGTCTTCAGGTTACTCTCTATCAGATGGATGAACACAATGGGCTCTGAGCAGAAGAACATTATTATCTAACTGACATTTCCTTAGAGCTGTTATTCTGTACGAGGAGTTTGAATTCATAGAGCAAAACAGAAGAACCTTCTTGTTTTCTAGGACACTCAAACAAAACTTTACATTTTTCTTTCACTCAGGAAATTCCTCAGCATCTGTTTCCTCCTGTGATAAATCCAAAACTGTAGTTATCACATCTTCCAGAGGGAAGTTCTTCCATAAATACAAAGACAGCCTCTTGTATGTTAAGAGTCATTCCATCAACACAGTCAAGACTCCCTCTGGGCATAAATGCTTTGAGAGAGCTTCTTAATTGCATCTAATTAAAGAGCATGTAAACAATCTTAATTTAAGATGTCTGTGTGAGGATGGATTTTAATTATTTAATATTAAACTTAAAAACCCTTCTCTATAAGTGGATATTTTCCCATATGAAGGTTTGCTGTAGCAACAGTCTCTGAACAAGACATATTGATGATGTAGTTTCAAAACCAAGAAAAAGAAAACAAGTTCAATCTGGCACACGCTTAAAATTCTATCTTATTGAGACCAAATACACTATATATCTTAAAATTCAGAATTATAAAAGGAAACATTAAAAATCCTTTGTGTTTCAAGGGGACTTCTTTAACCTATAAGTTGAATTACTATGGGTTCTAAATAAAAATGAATGAATTATTAGTGTTAAGGTATTTATGGAACTATAATAATGCTTTGTATTGAGGATTCTAATCTATGGTTCTAGAATGTATTACTGTTTTCCAGAGTCTGTAAAATATCTGAAATTATATTTAAAATATCACATGTGGAAATGTGCAGGTATATGTATATAAACATACACATGAATTTTCCCCAAAATTGTGGCTGGAGACTTTACCAGCATTTCAGAGAGAATCTTTACTTGATAAAGTTAAGAATCATGATATAGTCTGCATGGACAAATAGTTGCAGTCACAAGAGAAGTACGAGCACAAAGAAATATTTTATTATTTATTCTAAAAGCCTTCTCTGGAATCTTCTAAGTGCAGAGTAATGTAGTGTACACAAAGAAAAAGGCATGTTCTGACTCTTATAAAATTTATATTCTTCCCCAAAAGATACATAAAATCTATGTCAGTCAATTGATTGAAAAGGCAAGAAAGTGATCTCAGCATAATTCATATAAACTAAATCTTGGAAACAAGCTATATGTCCATCAATAAATGAATGGATAAAGGAAATATGATATTTTCACACAATGGGGTAGTCTTCTGATGTAAAGAATAAACAATGAATCACTTAATGAATTAAGTAAACAGAAATTTACTACTTAAAAATTGGGAGAATCATATATAATCCTGGTTTTAGAAATAGAACATCTGTATCTTAAGAAGTGAGATGTACTTTCTTGGTCTTCTCTTTCACTTTTATTTTGCCATTCTGCTGTGTCTAATAGACTTGTAACTTTTTCTCATAAAAAAATATTGTCTTAGGACTATTTTGAACTGTCACAATACTGCTACTGAATCCCAAAGTCTTTAAACTGACATGTCTCCAAGCTTAATACAATTTAACTGAGCACCTGTTTCTTTTAAGAATATCTTAGTTCTTTAGAGAAAAGTAAATGATATTTTTAGCTTAAAATTGAAACTCATTCCTGGTTTAAGAAGTAACTGCTTCTGGGCCAGAGATTTAGCTCAGAGATTCTAGTGCCTGTCTTGCAAGTGCAAGGGCCTGGGTTCAATCCCCAGTAACCATATACAACAATACCAGGCATGGAGACTCCTGCCCACCATGAATCAGTACCACATACCATAGTGCCAGGCATGGTGGCTCACACCTATAATCCCAGCACTCAGGAGGCAGGAGGACTGCTGTGAGTTCAAGACTAAGCTCAGGGCTAGCCTGAACTACAGAGCAAGACCCTGTCTCCAAAAAAAAAAAAAAAAAAAAAAAAAAAAAAAAAAAAAAAAAAAAAAAAAAAAAAAAAAAAAAAAAAAAAAAAAAAAAAAAAAAAAAAAAGTAAATACTTCTAATATAAGCTTGTCTGACTGAGCCCCTCTTTTAAAAGGGGAAAATGGGCATGTCCAAAGATTTTTACATAGTACAGACTGATAGATCAACCCATCTACCTATCCCAGCAGTCTATAACTAAATGTCTATTATAGTTTATATCTAAAATGTTTCCCAGATTTTCAGAAGTGGGGGTTTTGGAAGGTTATTGGATCGTGAGTACACTAAACTCATCAGATTGATTCAGTGATAAGCTTATAGTCAAATGTGCTGTTAGGAAATGGGGTCTGGTCGGAAGAACATATCACCGGGATTGTGCCTTTGGTGCATGTACCAGGTTTGGGTCAGCATTTCCTGATAGAGAGACAAATGAAAATGGGAAATAGAGAATATCTTTGTCAGAGGGCCAAGGGACACTGTGAAACAGTGAAGGCCATAGAGTTCTGCTGAGCACTGACATTTGTTTTAGGCAGCAAGGCACAACAACAGTTGGGATGAATAATGAACTTTTATCCAGGTGTCCCCTGTTTTCCCTGGGAGATCCATGTCTTCTAGAGCTGGCAAGACACCTTGTCTTCAAGCTCCTTGGAATTAGCAGTCTTCTGCCTCTGGTGTCAAACCAAGCAGACATTGACACACTGGGGGTCTCAAGGAACTCTAGAGCTCAGTCTCCTCCTTTCTCTCTGTGTGTCCTGGATGCCATGAGCTGAGCAGCTTCCCTCCACCATGCCAGTCCACTAAGGTGTCTCTGCCTAGGAGCCACCTGACTATGGTCTGAAATCCTCAGAATCGTGAACCAAATTAAACTCACCCCATCCTTTAAGCTATTTTGTCCCAGCATTTGGAAAACTGACTAATACAATCCCTCAACTCATCAGTATCTGTTTTTTGCTGAATTTGTAAAGTGTCTGTATATATTTGATACTCGTTAAAAATGAACACTTGCACAAAACATTCCTCTTACGCATATACCCAACGTATTCTTATATGATTACAAATTCTTGCCTTGCATTGGTTAAGCAATGGCATAATGATAAACACCAGCCTCCTTCCTGTACTCAAGGACCTTAATATTCATTACAATAGTACAGTAAGTGATAAGGGCTAACTAAGAGATCACACAGGAGTGCTATTCCAGGCATATTTGACACTAGAGGCAAACTACTTTTCAACCCCTAATTCCTATATTACAAAAATATTTCCTGTAACAAACTTCAAATTAACTGTCCCATAACACCAAATTACAGTAATCATCATGTATTTCCTTTTATTAGTATGCTTAATTGGTAAATATCATGACTTGAAGCTTCCTTAAAGTAGTTGTAATGGGTTAACAATATCAAAGTTTCTCTTGAGCACAGTTCTTGGTGTTTGACATGTAGTACAACTTATGCTTGCATCTAAGAAATAAATTTGAACGAAATGATCAAAGCACAGAGACTACACAGACAAAACAGGCTTGAGTTGCTTCTAATCTTTCATTCCACAGTTTTCATTTGTGTTCCACATTTAAAGAGTGAAATAGAGTGAGTAGCGAAAGCATATAAAAATCAGGTCCAGGAGCTTGGGATTTAGCTCAGTGGCACCACTGTCCACCTGCCTTGCAAGTGAAAGGTCATGAGTGTGATCCCTGGGACCATAAACAAATAAAAATAAAAATCACATCCAGTTGAAACTGATTCTAGAAGAAACCTCTGTAGTTTATTCTTGGAATGAGTACATATATTTGAATTGGTGTCCCTTGCGATACACCTGTACATCCAAAAAGTCGAAAGTACTACAGCAATTGCTTAAAATTTAGAACAACAAAATATTTTTAGAAAGAAAATTGTTATCACTTACAGTTTAGAATTTCTGGTCTGTGGTGCTTATAAAAAGCAGACTGAGCTTTTGTCTGTTTTATTAGTGCTTTTATATTCTCTGTAGATACCTCTCCCAGTGCAGGTCACTCCTCATCCTAATTCTCTGTCTTAGGAGGTTATGCCAGAGAGGAAAGACCCTGGCAGTGAAGTGAAAGGAGATTTTAATGCCAGTATTATTTAGGACATGAACATTACAAGCTGAGGTTTAAAGAAACAGTTACTGGCTTAATGGCTTGAGATGCTATGGGAATACTGAGAAGTGTGCTATCACAAAAGACATGGAGATGTTACCAACAGCTTCCTGTGCTGTATCTCTCAGGGAGTTTTTTCTTCTGTGGAGTTTATTGTCATGTAAGTCCACTGTCATCTCTCCAGGTACAAATGTCTCTTCCTATAGCCCCTGGCCTTCTTCATACCCTCTAGGTAGACCCAGTCAAAAGCACAAGTTTTATTTCTACATCCCTGTAACTACTATAACTAACCTGAACCAATAAATAAGGCCACAAAATTGCAATGACTGCATAGACTGATGACTTGGTCTGCACTGGAGTGTAAAAATCAATTCCTTATAGTCCCACCATCAGAGAGAGCAAGACATGCAGCTTAATTACCAACAATGAGGAGCCACTCAACAATGGTTATAGCTACTGTGTGCCAGGCTCTGTGCTTCCCGGTAAAATGGGAATAGTAATATGTACATCACGGTGTGTGGCTAGTATTAAATAGGAATAGGTAATGGTATTTATCTGTCTCTCCACCTATGTAGAACAAAAACATAGCTCCTAGCATGCATTAAATAAAGACTAAGTGTTCTCCTTACCTTTTGTGAGTTTTTAGACAGGGTCCAGGCTGGACTTGGACTTGTTATGTGGCCAGGAGTTGTCTATAGTTTGCAATGATCTTGGCTCCGCCTCTTGCATGCTGGGATTACAGGATGCACCACCATGCCTGGCACTATGGTTAACTGTTGGTGAATACCTGCTGTGGGCCAAGTAAATGCTCACATCAGTGACACCGTGCTCACATCACATTCTCATTGGTGCTGTGGCTCTTAGCTCAATGTTGGCTCTTGTGCACGATTCCTCTGTTCCACACTAATCTGTATATTTCTGTGAGATTGATATTGAACTCAGAAGACCTTGAAAGCATATTTTCCTTCATAAGGGAAATAAGCATCATTAAGGCAGTTGAAGTTCTGAAAAGAATGACCTTCCCCCAAGGAGGAAAGGATTGTGCCTTTCAACTCAAGAATACATTGTCAACTCTTACCAGAATTTCCAGGCTGCCCTGCACATTTTGTACTTGTCACTTCCCACAACTGACATTCACGTGTACTCACACATAATCACACAACCCACCCTTCCTTTTTTTTCTTCTGCATCCCTGGAGAACCAAGGCTAACACAAAATATAGAGTTTGGTAACCAGCGATTCTAGAGAAACAGAATTTTAGGGATGAGTTTTCCAAACTGATCAGGGCCAGACGGAATTGATTCTGTAATCTAACTGCATTCAGTCAGAAATGCAAAGGATGAATGGGAAAATGTATCTTAAGGGTAAGAGTCATACTATAGGGAACACAAAATGTGATCGATCAAAACTTATTGATATAGAAAATCTGAGCCAAAATTATGGATTTGATGTTGCAGGTTGGTGGGTGAGAAAAGTTTTTAATGATTTTATTAACTGAAACATGAGTCAAAAGGTAGTCAATAATAAAAGTTTAAATGTGAAGTCTGTCATAGTATATTACAGAAAAGCTATACAAATGTTTAGGGATGTTAAAATGTCAGATCATTAGATCTCAGTGTGGCAGGGGCCAAGAGAGGCCTTAAATGTTAAAAAAAAAAAAAAAAAAAAAAAGTGGGCCTAGTTATTATAATGAGAATCCAAGCAGTAAGCAAATAGTTTGATTGGCAGATATCTATGGCTCATTCATGAAAATGTTCCTAGAAATAAAATATGAGGGTACTAACTTCTTATTCCATTAGTATGAGTAGTAGAGTTCAAGGTCAAGTAAACAGAAGTCTAATTTAAATTATAGAGTTGTGGACTTTCAGTCATATCCTGACTGTTACAGGGTTGTCCTGCCTTAAGAGAGTGCCTATTATCTTTATTATATACACAGTGAAACTGAGAGTGAGAAAATTTAAGTAACTTTTCCAAGTTCATTGATGAAGGAATTCTCAAGAGGAGATTACGAACTTTGATCTGGAAACTAACCTGGATTCTTAGTCACTAAACTTTAGTTTCTAGCAAAGCACCTGACCTGTAGTAGGTATCTAAGGAATACTTTTAAGGGAACATTCCAGAAGCATTAAAGATTGAAGTCTAAAAATACATTAGATGTTCATCAATCAGATTACAATAAATATTTTTGAAGTATATTAGTGGTATCTTAATAAATAAAAATCAGCAAAAAACATTCTTTAAAGTTCTTAATAAAACTAATTTTGAAGACTATGCAGTGGAGACAGGAGAGGAAAAGTAAGTACATAATGACTTTTAAAAAAGCATAAAAGATGAGGGATTAGGGGCAAGGGAAAGGGATAGGGAAAGAATGAAGATGTGTTTGTACACAGACCAGTTCACTGCAAGGAATCTAATCACGTACTGCAAACATAAGCTAATAAAAAAGTAGAATCTCATAGAGATCTCACCTGTAGTATAATGTGACTCAGTTAGTTTTCATCATTAAATTCTGTTAGAACAATGACAATGAAAGAAAATTAAGTCCCATTAAATTACAGGTAAGATCTTTATTCATGCCAAGGGAAGCCTAAATAAATAGGCAATCTATATTTCTCGACTATGAAGTAATATTATACCGACAAACACATAATTGCCATTTTATAAGACATACAGGCAAAACATGATGTACCAGAATCTTCAGACCATTTGTGACTAACTTCAAGATAAATTTAAAACTTAATTTATTGTTTCCCCTTATTCTGAAATTTTATTATTTCCATACTTCATCTGTCCTACATATATATTACCAAATGTTTATGTCATAAAATTAAATATTTTTCTCATGCTGTAACCCATCTGTAATATTCAGAAAAGTAAATTCAACTTATGCATTCTCTCCTGAACTTCATTTTTTCCTTGTATTTCTAGAATTCCAGTAACCATTGGGAAATAAACATTGGTGTCTTCTTAACATTCATAAGTTAAAATTTTAAACAATAACTCAATAGAAAGAGCTGAGGACCTTGGTGGATAAGTCATGAAAGTGAAGTCTTAAAGAGAGAGATGAAGAGACATAAAAAGAGATGAGACATGAACTTCTTTTAAACTAAACTGCTGACTGCAAGAAATGAGGAGCTCTTGCCAGACCCTGGATCTGTTGGCACCTTGCTTCTGGATGTCCACACCTCTGCAACTGTGGAAAATAAATTCTATGGTTTAAACCACCAGACTCTGATAATTTGTTGTGGTAGTGGAACTGACACATGAGCACACAGGCTACAGTTAAGGTCTCATTAAAATGTCCTAATTCTATCTTAAAATTCTACCTGACATGCATGGAACATGATCATTGAACATGATTGGTCTGGTTGTATATATTTCCTGGAAAAATAAAGAGGAGGTTTTCAGTATAGAAACTTGCATATTTGAAATACAATTTGAGGGTATTTTTATAAAAGTCCAAATGTTTACAGTGACCAGTGAAGTATAAAAGGAAAAAATAATAAAGAAGGTAGAAATATTAAATTAAAGAATGTGACAGATGTGGAAGAGATAGAATCCTTACATGTTGTTGAAATTTCCTGGGAGAACTCGGACCCAGACATGGCCATATATACTTTAATATTTAAGAGAATTCAAAAATCCAAATTGCATGGTATTTTAAATGTCAACTATAAGCTTTTAAGTATTAACTATGGTGAGAATATGGGAGGCAAAATCAAGGGTGAAAAAACATGGATTTGCCATACCTTTACACCCATGGCCATCAGCTTGCACATTCTAGTTCAAATGATACACAACCAATTTAACATCATACTGTCTTCCTCAACTAATAGAAATAGAGTGTTGAAAACCTCAGATGTTCAGCTATAAAATTGGAAGCTGTGCTTTAGTTCATGTAAACCATTAGAAATAATTAAATTTAATTCATGCTGTACAACCATGAAGACTTATTGTAGTGTTACCTTATCCATGCAATGAGGTGGGCTCATTTTAATTAGATAAACATGTAGTGCCCTGACAGGTAGAACATGTTCGAAGAAGAAAAATATAACCAAAAAAAAAAAAATCCTCCCTAAGCAATTTTGTCATGATCACAAACTGTTTCAAATCAACATCATCAATCTGTTTTAAATAAGCAATAAACAACTAATTAAATCCAGAATCATAACAGAGTCAACAGTTAAAATTCTTGCTGCCAGAAGAGCTATTTTTTATCCACAGATAAATCTTAGTTTGACATAGCCATAAGTTATAGCTCCTAGCCTTGCTTACAACTACATTTGTTTCAGAAAGGCAACAAAAACACTGCTTAATTATTTCATAGGTGCAATAATTATAGAGCACAATACAACCAAAATTTATCAGCTCTTTAGAGTATCTGGCGGTTTGCTGGTGAAGTCAGCTTTCTTATTCATTTACATATCCTGAACCAGGCATTCTTGTGTTCTTTGGTATTTCCTGTCACTGTCTACAAAGACAAGGTCTACTTGTACAAGGAGGCTTCCATGACTGTTAATGCTATTTAAATCAAGTTTTCATTATGCAAAAGGATTAAAAGTTCCCCACTGCAACTTTTTCTCATTTCTGAAGATAATCTGTTGCTTCTAAAGTTCTAGGTGGGCACCCAATATCTAACCTTTCCACGCAGCTTTTTGCCCATATCAGTTTTCCCATGGTTCAAATATAGAGTTAGCACTGAACACATCATAAGTTTTGCCTTGTATTTAAATAATTTATGTGTTTATCTCCAATGACTGTCCTGTACACTGGACAGTAATGATTAGTTCTTACTTTATTGTTCATTAATAGAGAACCAATACATGGCATCACTCTAGTGAATGTAAGCCATCAGTGGTGTTCCTAAATGAACTAAAATATGAACACCCAGATATATACAGTTATCAAAGAAAATTGTTCTTTTCCTTGTACATTTTGTTTGTTTTTAGTTGTTGATTTAAAACCAAATGGGGAACGGCATTCCCAGAACAGAAAAGTAGGTAAGTCTGAAGGCCATACTACAACACAATTACTGGAAAAGTAAGCACAATGATAAGAAACCTGTACAAAAACATTAAAATATTTACAGGAGCCAAATAAGCCCAAAGTCAGGTTGTATGAAAGATTTATTGGCAATTTTACTTTCTGCCATACTGTCTATCTTCCCAAATCAGAGGTCATCTTGATGTTATGGACATAGTTCAGAGTGGCACTTCGGACACTTCTAATTAATGAAATAGATCTTAAGTCCCAAAGAATAAAGCTTGATTATTCAAACTTTTCTGGGTGTCCCTGAGAAAAAGGCAGGGCATTTGCTTCAGGGCATCTGCTTTTGCCTAATTTAGAGTATCCTCAAGAGAATATTCAAAAGGCATCTCTTTAAAAAATTGCAAAGTGAAAAGTTAAGGCAACAAATAATGTGAGAAAGCTCAGGAGAATTGTTTGGAGAAAGTTCAAAAGTACCTCTGTATATTGGGGGATTTAGAGAGCTATGTGCATACAAAAGGTAGCTGGATTTCTCAGGCATAGAATAAACAGTCCCTAACATTTCTCCTCTGCTGTTCTCTGAGATAAAAGTGATTAGATAAGTTAAAGCCAAAACAGAACTGTAAATTTCCTGGCTATTTCTAGAGAAGCCAATCTTCAAAGATTGAGAGAGTTTTATATTCCTTCTCTTTAGAAGAATTTGATAAAGATTTGTGTGCTTTTGAAGATGAAACAAAATTGAAAAATAAGAACAAATTTGGAACACACTCCTCAATTTCAAAGCTTAGGACTAAACCATAGTAATCAAAATCATGTGATTCTGTCATACAATTAGCATATGAACAATCCAATAGAACTGAGAGTACAAAAATAAGCCTATACTCTGTGCCAGAATGATTATCAACAAGGGTACCAACACCATCCAATGAAATAAGAAGTGTCATTTTAACGAATGATGCTGTAGTGACTGATATTTACATGGCAAAAAATGAGGCTAGATTTGTACATTGTATCACAGGCCAAAATTAATTCAGTATGGCCTAATGAATTAAATATGAGAGCTAAAAGAAAGCTATTCGAAGAAATATATGGATAAACATTTTTGAGCTGAAATTTGTTGAGATCTTAATACATAAAGTCATAAAAATGACTTTTTAAATTAATTTTTTGTGCATTCAATGATAATTATTAAGAAACTGAAGAGATAACCTACACAAGGGAAGAAAAGATTTGGGAAAAATATGTCTGGAAATGATATAGTATCCGAATATATTTTTTAAGAAGCTGTATACAACATAACACATCTTCAGATGATCATTGTGAGACACAGTAAACACACTGAATAAACAATATTAAAAATTTTCAATGGAAAATGAAAAGATATAAGAAGAAATAGAATGAGTATGTATTGACTGCAAGAAAGAGCAGGATACAATCATATTAGACAAAGAAATTAAATTATAAAACCAACAAAGAAACACACATGTGTAAAGTTGTAAACTTAATAATTAGCATTGAGGAAACCCAACTGAGATGAAAATGTGGCTGAGAAAAGAATATAAGAGACCAGATGAGAAAATAATTTTAAAGGAAGGTGTTAAAAAATCATTTAACATTTTTACAACTTGAGTCTCCAAATAATAAAAATACAAAAA
Organism: Petromus typicus; assembly: GCA_004026965.1. Lineage (NCBI taxonomy): Eukaryota > Metazoa > Chordata > Mammalia > Rodentia > Petromuridae > Petromus > Petromus typicus. Next base: position 61,885 of record PVIR01004545.1, read on the forward strand.
CACAGAACAATATTTAAAATCTTACTCAAAGAAAATATTTTGGATATAAAAGACCTGGTCTGAATTTGGTAGCTCTCAGTACTGTAGCTTGTCCCTTACCCCCTCCTTCTCCATACTGCCCCCTTGCTATTCTTCCCACATATCATGACCTAAGTAGTCCCACCCCCCAATAAGCCTTCCACCATGATCTTTCTGCCCAGAGCCGGGTTGCTATGGACTGAACCTTTTTGAAACATGAGCCAAATTAGACCTCTCCTATTTAAATTGTAGCTGCAAGGTATTGCATACCAGCGAAAGGAAAACTAATAGAGACGGAGACCTTGTTTCAAAAATTACAAAGGAAATAGGTAAGTATCAGAAGGTTCCTTAATTCAGTCAAGCAATGCAATGCAATCCAATCATCAACTGTAACGATTAAAAGTAAGTAAACTTGAATAAGCAAAATATCAAGCGATTTTGTATCTATGAGCCTTTTGAGTAATGTGCCAGAGAAGGAACTTCATCAAAATAGTACTCAGAATCTTTAACAAAATAACTGATGCTAATTGCAGATCCAAAGGAAAAATAATAGGAACCACATATTAAAGTATAAAATTATATAATTCTTATAATATCTGATAGATGAAAGCAGAGAAAATGCTTTCCAAGTTATTTTTGAGATAGTTATTACCCTAATACCAAATTCAGATAAAGATATTCCAAGAAAAAAATTATAGATCAATGTCCCTAATGAATGTAAAGCAAAATGTTCACAAATATTTACAAATTGTGTTCAGTAATGCATAAAAAGAATTACATACATGACAGGTAAGATCTTCCCAACTTATGAAAGATAGGCAATGCTAACTGAAATTCAAGACATGAGCTAAAGAAATACATCCTATCAATAAGTTAAATAAGAAAAATTATATGATTATGTCAATAGAGGAAGAAAATACATTTGACTAAATCCAATACCTATATACACTTAAAAAAAAAAAAAACAGCAAACTAGAAACAGCAGGGGTCTTCCTCTACTGAACACCTGTGAAAAGTGTACAGCTACCATCCTACTGATGAGCTTTCTGTTCATCAAAATCAAGGCTAAAATTTCTCTGAAAGTAGCAGAGAGGTTCCTGGCAGGGATTTTCCCATGATCTCAAAATTGCTCCAGTTGGATTCCAGAGACAGGGACACTAAGTGGCTGGGTAACAAACCCAGAACATTTATTAGGGAAACTTATATGCCAGAAGGACTTTGGCTTCCTCATGAGGGACAGCCAGACAATAGAGGAGCTACCTATGTAGCTCACAAAAAGAGGAACAGGTCATGGAGATGGGTGTGGTGATGGCAGGAATATGAGCACAGGGCTTGTACTAATTTCTAAACATTAACACTGTATTAGATCTGGTGGTGCCTCCAGCAATCACCTCAACAAGCCTACAACTGCCTAAGGCCCGTGCTTGAATTCAAGCCTCAGGGAAAAAACACACGAAGCTCCCCAGATCACAGACTAGCAAAGATACCCTTTCTCTCAGTCAGGACACAGAAGGAAAGAAAAGGAGCCAGAAGACCTCATAGGTAGATACTGGAGCTTTTCTCCTAATATCAGAAACATGGAAAACAGCAATATGCCCTCTTGCCATTCATTTTCACTAATACAAAGGTAGAGTTAATAAAAAAAGAAAATAATCCCTCCAAAAGATACAAAGATAAGAAGGAAGAAATAAAACTATATTTTATTCAGAGTCAAGGGTATGCCTGGCAAGCACAAGGTGCTGAGTTTGATCCCTGGTACCATAAACAAACAAACAAACAGAGAGACAAAACCCCTGTATTTTTTTACAGATGAGATGACATCTCTGTAGAATATGCAAATGAGTTGTTCAAATACTGCAGGGCTAATAAGTGACAAGACTACAAGATACAAGATGAAGGTACAAAGGTCACTCCCCTGTACAACAGCCATAAGTAAGTAGTATTTGAAATTAAGCACATAGCACCTTTTATATTAAATTGAAATCCTAAGGCATAAATTTTAAAAATATGATTAAGTGCCACATGAAGAATACTACAGGGTCCCGATGAGCAAAATCTGATTAAATAATCAGAAAAACATTCTATGTACACAGATAAGAAGGTTCATTGTAAAGATGTCATGTTCTCCCCAACTTGATCTATATATTCAATAAGTTCCCATCCCAAACTCCAGCTAGCTATTTTGTGGATATTGGCAAACTGATTCAGAAGTTTATAAGAAAAGCAAAGGACTCAAAATAGCCAGAACGATATTGAAGGAGAAGAATGAAGTCAGAAAACCTTATCGAATTTCAAGGACTTAAACTATAGTAGTCAAGAAGTAGGATACTGATGAAAATATAGACAAATCTATCCAGGCAACAAAATAGAAAATGTACCAATAAACCCAATGAACCCAGCCACCTAGTCTTTGGCAAGAGAAGAAAGCAATAAAATGGGAAGAAGATAGTCTTTCAGCAAAGTTGCTGTGACAATTAGATACCTGCAAGCAAAATGTGAATCTAGACACAGACCTTAACACTTCACAAAATTTAACTCAACTGGATTGTAAGCCTAACCTAAGTGTATAATAAAAACTATAAACTCCTAGAAGACAACATAAATGAAAATCTAATTGACCTATGACTTTTGGATAGCATAGAAGGCATGATCTATGAAAGAAAGTACTGATAATTTGGACTTCATTAAAAATTAATACCTCTGTGAAAGACGATGCCAAGAAAATGATAAAGCAAAGCCACAGCCATACAAAATAAATTTGCAAAAGACTCCTGTAGAAAGAATTGTTATAACCAATGTACTAAAACTCTTAAACCTCAGTAGTAAGGAACGAATCAACCCCAAAATACAAAAAAGGTCTAAAGAGACATTTTACCAAAAAAGTTCACAGATGACAAATACACACACTGACAAAGTTGCTTAATAGAATATGTTGTTGTGCAATTGCAAATTGAAGCAATAACAATATAATATACCACCACATAGCTATTAGAATGGCAAAAGTCCAAACCCTGGTAATGTCAAATGTTGTCAGGGAATGCAAAATAATACAGCTTTGCATTTGGAAGATGATGTGATATTTCCTTATAAAACTAAACATTTGTCATTCGATGCAGTAATTTTTTCCCTTCTATTTACCCCCAAATTTTTCATTTGTATTACCATTTCAGTGATGTACATTGTATATTAAATATAAAACTATTTACATGATTTAAAAATATCAACCATTGAAAAATATTACTATACACATGCACAAATAGTCATTTAACAATGGGAAATTATGAAACTGTCTTTACTCGGGTATCACTTTCTTAAATGAATTCCTGTAACCTAAAGTTCTTTTAACTTGTGTTCAAATTATCACCATGTATCTCAAAAACATTGTCAAATTGACTTTGATAGACATTCCTAAAACTGATGGATGAGTTCTGGAAGTGAAAAGATTTTATAACTTCTATTTCTTTATAAACATTGTCTACCTGAAACAAAGAAAGGCGTCAGCACAAAGGTTTTTAACTAATTCTTCTATCTTCTTTATAATGATATCTACTGCTCCCTCAGCTTTGTAGCTATTTCAGTCAGAATTTTTAGCCAAAAAATGCACATCCTCTGAAAAACAGCTAATTTCTAATCAAAATGAAAGGAATAATTTTATTTAAAGATACATAAGTTAAATGAGTCCTAATGTGTATCCATGGAAAAATCAGTTACATCTACCTAATGCCTTAGCTCCTCTTTCTGTCTTATCATCAGTTTAATTATATAGATATAATCAGTTTCATTAAAAATCTGGTTGTCCATTATATTGGTGGTATATACTGGTTTTAATATCCTTACAGAGAGTTCTAGAGCAGTTGTATGGCTGTCACTTCTTCTAATTATTGGCAATTAACAATGTTAAGATTGGGCCAGGGATTTAGCTCAGTGGTTCCAGCGCCTGTCTTGCAAGTGCAAGGACCCAGGTTTGATCCCCCGGTAACCACATACAGTACTGGGTGTGGAGACTCACGCCCAGCAGCAATCAGTGCCACATACCACAGTGCCGGGCGTGGTGGCTCGTGCCTGTAATCCCAGCACTAGGGAGACAGAGACAGGAAGATTGCTGTGATGTGAGTTTGAGGCTGAGCTCAGGGCCAGCCTGAACTACAAAGCGATGGTAAGATGAGAAAGTTGACTTTTAAAATGATCATGCACTGAGAAAATATTGCAGTAGTAGCCAAACCTACCAGTAATGAAAGAAACCCACAAATTATCAAATATTGAAGATGAATTACTTCCTGGGAGTTATTTATATCTTTTCTATTATATTTCAATTTCACACATGTGAAATTACCCACTATATTGTAGATGAGATAATCTTTCATGATAGTGATAGGAAAATAAATGTTATATCAAAATTTTAAAATGGAAATCACCTAGAAGATGTGAGTAGTAAGCTAACCTTGGGGTTTAAAGCAGAAGTGTATGGCATTTGGGGCATGTATCATGTATGTGTAAAAAATGACTCTGAAATGCAATGTAAAAATTGAATTTCTCTGTAGTATAGAATTAGTTCAATGAAAATGATTTGTTTTAAATTCTATTAGTGTGTTTCTATTCATGTATTTCTAAGACCCTGAAGTAGAACTCATAACCATGATCCAGCAGGGCTTGACTCAACATGTGTTTACTGTCAGGAATCATGTGCACAGGTAAGAGTGAGTGTGGCGATTTTTTAGCACTAAGGCCAGGATAAAGCCATGGATTTAACTCACAGAGGAAATTTAAAGAAACAGAGACCATGGCCAGTGAACTGAATATTTCTTAGGTGAGTACAGAGCAATTCTGAGAAGTTTATATTTCACCAAGTAGTTAACAGTCTGAAGTTGGACTATCTGTTTCAAATACTTACAGTTGTGTGGTCTTTGAACAAATTTCCTGATCTCATTGAGGCTCAGTTTTTCATCTGCACAATGGAAATATCACACTTCATAGGATTATTGTATATATGTGAATTGAGCTCCATATATCTTGTTACTTTTTTGTTATTTTAATCACAAAATAATACAGTAACAGCACAAAAGCAAGAAGAAATAAAATAACAAATAATGTAATGTATTGTTGAGCATCTAAGATGTAGATTTAGAAATGCTTGACTAAAATATGGCTGTTATCTGTATGATCCCTATGATTTTTAGAACCTTACTTAATCTCAATTTTCTGTGTAATACACAGACACTTTTTAAAAGCACTTAATGGAGTCATGCACATGGTAAGTAGCCAATAGAAAGATGGTTCACAAAGTATATTTTAAGCTCTTAAAAAACATAATTGGTCATAATACCAAACCAAGATACTATTTTTAAATACACCTGGGTGTCCTGGCATACAGCTGTAATCTCATGCCACAGGAGGCTGAGGCAAGATCATAATTTAGAACCCTGCCTGTGTACCTTAGCAACTTACACTGTCTCAAAAATAAAATAAGTAAATATGAAAAGAACTGGAGATGCAGCTCATTGTGAAGGATCTTGGTTCAATCCTCAGCCTCACCACAAACAAATACATTGAAAAACTGATGATGAAACTCATAGGCAAAGGTAGTAGCGCAGGCCTGTGGTCCCTTCAGTAAAATTCTTATACTGTATGAATTACAGAATTCACAGTTTTCCAGATCTTAGTTCATACACAGCAGAGATCACATATTTTATACTTTCAGGGAGATATGAAGCAGACCCAATAAGCCAGCATGTTAATATTTTATAGTGAAATGCATGAATACTCAAATTAAATGCAGCCTTGGGAGGATTGTATGTCACCTCAGCTTGCCTGAGGTCAAGTTTGACTTGGGACTCTCAGGCTGTCGATAAGCCATCCTGGATCTGCATTTGCACACCTGCTAACAAAGCTGGGCCCTGAGAGAATTCTTTCTATACCTGTGAACGAGGCGACTGCCTGTTATGAGGACATTTTCACCCATACATTCTGGATTCTTTAAGAGTCATAGTTAGTGGGCTGTGAAGTCAAACCCTCTTCTATACACAAAGATCTGGCAGGGCCACAAAATGGGAATACGTACTCAGCAGGATGCCTCGTTAAGAACTTGGTAATAGTTACTATGTCTGGATTGGATCCTTTTTAGTATTTTCAGGAGTTTTGCTTCATTTCTTCCCAAACTCTCAAAACACAAAGGCATATGGAAGTGAAAAGGATTTCTTTAGTGAAGAAGAAGAGTATGACAATGGGTAGTTTGAGGACAAAAGGAGGGAGAGAAGAGAAGAGAAAGTCGCCCATTGAGATTCCTTGGATATGTTTGCAATCAGATTTCATTCCTATGATAGGGGCCTTTTCTAAAATTTTTATTATAACTATTGATTGTGCTTAATTTTAATGCCCTTTATACAACCCCAAAATTGTTAATTTTATATTTTCCCAGAAACAGATGCTAAAATAATTTTCTAGATACCATAGGCTTAAAGAATCTACAGATGATAAATTGTTTTTACAAAAGTACAATATATAACCACACTTTGTATTGTTGATTGGTTTCTCTGAGTTTACTTCTAATTAGATAGCTTTCTGGATATTAAATTAATAGAAGTAATCAGTAGAATGTTTTGATTGTCTGGTTGAGAGATTTTATAATTATGCTGACAATTATTATTAATAATTACAGTAGTAATTCAGTATAACTTAATTTTGCATTTACTAAAATCAATAAGGAAAATCACATACTGAGCTTGCAAAAACATTATTCACAATCAATTGTAATTTCTTTCTCAGCAAATTTGCTTTTCATATTCTGCATACATCAAAAGCTATGGATGTTTGAAGCCTAAAAGCAGAAATAAAATGAAATGATCCAACAGGTATTTTTAAAGTGGTTTGCATTTGATTCATCAAAACAAGGCTCATCAGCATCTCAAATTACATATTTCTCCAGCACGATCACTGAGGAAGATACTCAATAAAATAAGCCAATTTTGAAAAAAAAATTTTTATTTGTGAAATATTAATCAATTTTGTTGTGTCAGATCCCACAAAGCACCCGACTGATCTATCTAGATCGGAGTTTTATTAGTATTACCTTTCAGATAGCAGAAATCAGTACTTGGCATCAAGCCCAAGGAAGAATAGTAAATTTTAAACTTGACTGTTTTCTAAAAATGGCTTAAAAATCCATGAAGAAAAAAAAAAAAAAAGTTCTTACTTGTTTGTTTAAGTAGCAGCTATTTACAAAGCCTCGTGCTTTCTTCACCAGCTCTGCTAAACCCGAGCAGTGTACCCTGCTTTCCATGTCCGTAAATAGACCTCTGCACAATAAGCTTCAAAGTCCCTAAACAGGAAACTACTTGCTGTGACCTCGGCCACTGCCTGCCTGGGAAACACTTCTTTATCATGCTCAAAGCTTATCTTCTCCTAAGCCAAAAATAAATCATTCACTGTCCAGTATGACACGAACTAAGAAAGGTTTTATACAAGAAGGAAAGAGCTTCCGTGGGGTTGGTGAAGGGAAAAAAACATCTTGCCCCTATGAGGGCCCACTGTAAATGGTTAATGAATCAACTGCAGCTAACAAGAAGGGAAGCAAATGAACACAGGGTCTCCTAGGGCTCATGCCAAGAGGCCATTTGTGGTGATGTGTATGGAAGATTTCTCCAGGGAAGGTCCTGAAATCCCGTGAGTGCTAACATCAGGTAAGGATTCTCAGGGGCTGAGTTCCCGAGGAGGATCCATTTTGAGGCGGCCATCTTGACGGTGAGACTGGCCGCTGTCTTGGTGGACATCCTGATAGAGGCACGTGAAAGCCTCTGACCTTGACTGCCTGACGCTCTTCTTATTAGAGAATGAGGTGTCTTGAGAACGTCTTCTATCTTTTCCAGGGGCAGAGAAACAGATCCCAGGTTGCACAAGAGGAATGCTTAGTGAAACATGAGAGAAGATGGGATTGGGAGATTCCCAATTGGTTGGGAAGATTTAATAGAATAAGCAGAACATAAAGCATCACAAAGTGAAGAGAAAGACAGAGAAGAAACTCTGCCTGTCTCAGGATTAAAAACTTTGCAGATATGTTCGTGATAAAGTCATAAATATCTTCTACTGAATATGAAGAGAGAACTCTTAAACTCTATCAGAAAAAAATCTGTTTTAACTGTGAAGATGAAACCCTTGTAATAGCAGAGAGAAAACTTCACCTAAGCTCCAGAGAAATAATCGATCCTTCTCCCTACAGTCATTAAATCTGAAGCGCATGAAATAATATAATCATGCTGAATCTTAGGAACTTCTCAACAGCTCAGACCAAGCAAAGTTCTTTCTCTCCATCAAGTTAGGATCAAAGTTCTGAGGATGATTATAAATTCCTATTGTAACCTAGGTCAATTATAACACTTCTGGGTATATGAGTTATTTATCACATTGCTTCTAACTGAGCTAGGTCAAGTTAGGCTTTCAGTTGCTAGTGAGAAAATTCATACTGTTTAATAGTTTCTTCATTTACTTTGTCAAATGTGCCTGGATGATAGGAAAGCTAAAGTTTGTAAGAGCCACGCGTTAACTGGGCTACGTTATTTGACATAGGGTGGTTAAACCTATGAGGCTGGCATTCCCTAGTATTTGAAGGGATCAAATAAAGATTATAAAATGACTGGAAAAGATTATCAAAGACAAATAGCTCTGAAGCAAAGACACAGTTTTTATTATTGACTTATTCTTGGACTTATCTTCTATACCAAAAACTTCACCACTTAGAATAGAAGGGTGGTTTTTGAGAATCCCATGAGTTAAATGATGCAGATTATTTTATTATCTTGTACAACATGGAGATAGATATAGCTCAGATAAGCCTGTTTTCTTCCAGAGATATGCTTTAAAAATATTATAACATCCTCTCCGGATGTCAACCTGCATCCCAAAGTCAGTACATCCTGGTAAGATTTTGTCAGGTAAGAATTCAGCAATGTGTCCTTCCGTGCCCACGAGAGCATGTCTGTTGTGTGTGGCAAAGTGGCAGGGCATCGTTCAAAAGTTTTTAAACCAGTTAGTTTCAATCAAAGGTTAAAAATAAACAAACAACAAATACAGCAACATAGTTATAGAATCCTGAGTCAGAGAATGAAGAGGAGAAGGGAAGTGAGTAAAGAGAAATCAAATGCCTTTGCTATTTTTCTCATTGTTGGAACAAAACACTCAGTGAAGAATAGTTCACCAAGGGAAGGACTATTGGGGCTCAATCTGCAGAGGTTCCAGTCTGTACTTGGCTGACACCAAGGCTGGCAAAGCTCCAACACGGGCTAGCATGGAAGATGGACATCATGGAAGGGAAACAATTCATGACAGGAGGAAGACGGGGTGCAGCAAGCAAAAGCCTGGCCCTCTTCCTATTCCTTATACTTTATCTAAACTGTTATTCACACCCAGGGTGTGGTGACCTTAATCCCAACATCCCACCATGAGTCAATTCCAGCCCCACCCTCTTTAGATTCAACTAACTCCCAAAGCTCCACCTATAGAACATAGAACATAGAGCTCCACCTCTGACCACATGAGGCACTTTTTTTGGGGGGAGGGGAGGTCTATCTAGATACACGCCATACAAACATGAGAAGTAAAAAGAAAGTTAAGTGTCTCACTGAGCTCTACGTCCTCTCCGATTTCAAGTCAGTCAGGAGTATAATGAAAACTCAGGAACACTTCATTCTTACTCTGTAATGAGACAAAGTTTCTAAGAGGATTGTTGCACCATGGATATACACTTAAGTACCTTCTCGCTAATCAGTTCTATGTTTTTCATATAAAATTACTTGCTGATAAATGACTTTCAATACAAAAAAAAAATCTAAAATGAAGTTGGCTTATAATAGGAAGTGCCTTTTAAAAAAAAAATCTTTTTCTACGTATCAGTTATTACTGGGCAGTAGTAAGGACAAACCAAAAGAATAGAATAGAAAAGCAATGCTATTTTAATTGGAAAATCCACCTGAGTGAGAAAAATTTTATTTAAAGGCAATAATGAATTAAATATAACTAGGTTGGATAGGGTAGACTGTATAACTCAGGCTGAGTCACTTTAGCCTGAGGAAGTGGACTCCTTAGTGGTCTCATCGCACTTCTATAAATGGTAACAAATATTATTCTCACTAAATCATGATTAAAACAGAGAAACAAGGGAAAGCTAGAACTGAGCTAGAATAGAGACTGAAATTCTAAACAATGATTCATGGAGATTAAGAAAGAGCTCAATCACCAAACTGGCATGTGGAACATAGAGTAATATATTCTTCTCCTCTTAGCATCTAAAAAATGCTATAGTTCGAAATGAGAAAGATGATACAAGTAGAAGAGTCTAAGATATGGATTTCCCCTCAGGCAAGATTTATAAATTTAGAGCCAAGTGTAGCAATATTTCTCAGCATTGTGATATCACCATGCTGGAGTTAGCAAAAAAAAAAATACGAATGTAGCTACATTAAGGACACTAGGTAAGCAATTAAATGGATATCAGCATTCTCCCCCAATCATAAAGAAGCCTTGGAATTTTAGAAACCAGACCTGTTTATAGTCTAGGAAGCCAGGAAGTTCCCATAGTCTCTCCTCAAAAGAATGACCTCCAAACATTTCCTGTCTCTGTGTCACTCAAACCAATATTAAAATTCTAGGAAAGAAGTTCTGGGAATCTAACTGAGCCCTCAAGAATGCTCTGCAGTAACTGGTGAACTATACCTCACACAAAGGGAGAACTGATGTCAGACGGGTAAAAAATGATAATTATCTAGTACCTCAAACAGAAGTCTCAATCAGGTTTTAGAAAGGAAGACCAAAGTTAATTTTAAAATCATTTTAATGGAAACATTAAGAGAATTTTTCTGTCTTGTTGAATACAAAAAATAGCTTCTGTTTTTCATCAGAAAAATGATTTATTCTTATTTTATTTTATTGGCAGACAGTCTAATGATTATAGCAGGACCTAATATTCAGGTGAAATTTCAAAATAAGTGATTGTATTTTGACAAGATACCCACTAGATCATAAAATTAAAGGACTTGACAAGTACAATGCAACTTTAAATTATAGGGAAATGTAAGTCTATTTTCAAGTGAGATCAAGCATATTCAGGATGGTATGGCCATAAATGACAAGTCTCATTTTCAAGTCTTTGCCATGTACATCACTGTAGGTTATGTGATGAGCACAGAGATTTTATAACAGAAAGATAATAAGATTGACTAATAGGCATGAAATGTGAAAGTTACTAATATTACAATATTAATCATTGAGGGATCTTTTGTGGCTTTCTTCAGACTTTAAATCCAGTGTTCATTTTCATCACTCTCTTCCCAAGAGGGAGGAAAACTAACAATCACAATTCATGATGGCAGCAGAAAATATCGATTTATTTTTCTCTGCTTTCACAAAAATACAGCAAAATAATAGCCAACCAATGTAAACACTGTATTTGTCTTGGAAAGGTCACGTGTCTAATTTTTGGCACACGGAATAAAGTTTCATGAGACATGTTTCAGGATCCTGTGGATAAGAAAATGTTCTCTGTCTTTTTCTCCCACAGTGTTTCTTTCTTGTCTGTTGGTAAATGAATGTGAAGGCTGGAGCCGAAGTAGCGGCCTTGGATGGTGAGTCATCTTGAGAGTAGGGCCTCGTCACGTCTTAAGAACAAATAGATCTGGGCTCAGCGATGTGTGCCTGTAATTCAGCACCCTGGAAAGCTGAGGCAGGAAGATCATAAGTTTGAGCTCAGCCTGAGCAACTTAGTATCTTAGCAAGACCCTGTCTCAAAAATAAAAGTGTCAGATGTATTGCTCAATGTGAAGGCCTTGGTTTAATCTCTAGTATAGAAAAAAGAGACAGAATAAATCTCAGTATTTAAAGGTGTAATGAAGGAAACTCTTTTTTTTTCATAGCTAGATATTGAAAGAAAGAGACTGGGGCTCAAAGCCCCATTCTGGGGGACTCCCTTGAAAAGTGAGCCAAATACTCTCCCCCTTTAAGTTGTGAATGTGAGGTGCTGTCTCCCATGTGGGAAATCTAATACTGAAGGTAGTTAAAAGCATCTGGTCAACTTACAGTTCTCCTTTCCCCCTTTGGTTTAGCCACAGAGGTAAAGATCTCCTACTTCTTTTCCCACATAAATGTTCAGCATCTTCTCCTCCTCTTTCTTTCGATAAACACATTGAACACATATTTCTGTGTACCAGGCACTGGATTAGGCTCTTGAGAAATTTAAAACCTACACAAGGATATAAATATGGAAGACAATGGGTGATTATCAGTTAAATGAATTTTTAAAGAAATACTTAAGGCTTTAGGGAACTAAAGAAAACAGTTCTCTGACCAAACTATGTGAATGAAGGAAGAAAGAAGGAGAGGCATGGTATCTGAGAGAGCCTAACTGAAAAAAGACACTTCAAAGGGAGAATATATGATAGAAGAACCCACTAAAGAGAATAGATAAGCAAAAACCAGCATAGTAAGGCAAACAGCCCCCATTGGAAACAAAGTGAATTTTAATTGGAAACCAGGAAAATGTCCTTTGTAGTTCTGGTAATGAGTCTATAAAGGGTCTGTCATGTAAAGAAGTTTTATTGGAGGATTTTGAGCTGTAAGTGACAAGGTTTGAAAATCACCTTGGGAGAGAAAAACTGGCAGAGTAGTGGTCAGCAGCAAAATGCAGCCTCCCAGGACCTGGAGTTGAGATATCTAGAAAAGAACACTTGGTGAAAAGATAAAAGGGGAAGACATCAGAAGGGAGCTGACAGGAAGACCGGCCACTGCAGAAGAGCTGGAGAAACAGCACAGTGGAGAAGGAAGAGCAAAGCATACTGGGAAGCTCTCCCAGCTCCGGGAGTAGAGGACCTGTCACTGCAGACATGACAATCCCTGAGAGTGTCAGGGATAAACAAAGGACCACGCCAACAGCACTAGAGAAACCAAGAAAAGTCCATGGTTATTTTAAACTGAAAAACATTGGAGAGCTCTACTGTAAACGTGACAGCTTTTGCACTGCAGGCTAGAAATGGAGAAGAAATCTGCCACCAGCCATATTTTAGGGATTAGTCAGGAGCCATTTTCTTTTCTTTTCTTTTCTTTTCTTGTTTTTTAAGGTTTTTTGAGACAGGGTCTCGCTTTGTGGTTCAGGCTGGCCCTGAGCTCAGCCTCAAACTCACATCACAGCAATCCTCCTGCCTCTGCCTCCCAAGTGCTGGGATTACAGGCATGAGCCACCACACCCGGCACTGTGGTATGTGGTACTAATTGTTGCTGGGTGTGAGTCTCCACACCCAGTATGATATGTGGTTTCTGGGGGATCAAACCTGGGTCCTTGTGCTTGCAAGACAGGTGCTGGAACCACTGAGCTAACTCTCCAGCCCTCAGGAGCCATTTTCAAAAAAAGCTGGAGACTGAGCCACAGAACAGCAACACTTCAAGGCTTCCAGTTTTATCCTAACATAGTGACTGAATGGGAGATGGCCACAAGAAATAACCATGGAGATAGGGTGGGCTACATGAATGCCCTCTGAAAAGTTTAAACTCAAATGCAGAAGGACACAGGGCCTTGCCCTTCATCATGGGAAATCAGGCCCAGTGTATGTAGCTCTCACAGGTGGCTGAGTTGGAAACTGCAGCATTAATTTCATCATTCTACTTGAACTCCAGCTCCGCTGCCTCGTTCCAGCACAGAGATCCATAGTCTCCTTGATTTCTCCATCTACCAATATGTGCAGGTCTTTAATGACTGTCACAGTCACAGGTGGATGGAGAGAAGGACCTCTGGATCAGGAGTGTGCCCCTCACTGAACCACAGGCCCTGCTGAAATCCAGAGTGTTAGCAACTGCCTTGAAACTCCATTTGTTAGAGAACCCAGGAAGATAGATTCATAGATATATATTTATTACCTGAACTGAACCAAAAAGATTTTTTTAAAAACACTGAGTAATCCAATAACAAAAACTGAAATTGTGGCAGTAATAAGCATCCTAACCACTGAGTAAATCGGAGGGTCTGATGGATTCCTGGCTGAATTCTACAAGAACTTCAAAGAAAACCTAATGCCAACACTATCAAACTCTTTAAAGAAACTGAAGGGGAAAGGAAATACTATTCCCAAAGGCGTGTTTGGAAGCTAACATTAGCTGGATGCAAAAACAAGATAATGATTTTTTAAAATCCACAGAAAAAGAAAAAGACATAAGAAAGGAAAAGTTAATCTCCTTAATGAACACAGGTGCAATATTTTTCAATGAAACACTGGCAAACAGAATTCAACAAATCCTTAAAAAGATCATACTTTATGATCAAGTAGGCTTCATCCTAGGAGACACAGAAATGGTTCAATATATGAAAATCAATAATTATAGATCAATATTATAAACAATATACAATAATTTTGAATCAATATTACAGAATCAGAATCAAGAACAGAAGTTACATGATCATCTCAATAGATATAAAATAACCCACTGTAATAAAATCCAACATTCACATAATCCATTCACTATAAAAAAAACTGAAGAAAATAAATATAAAAGGTTTAGATCTCAATCTGATAAAATCCACTTGCAGGAAATGTACTGCTAAAATCACATTAAATATGGAAAAGCTAATTTTTTTCTTCTATATTCAGGAAAATAAGGACATTCACTATCACCATTATCACCAGTACTGGTTGCATACAAATTGCATACATGATGCATGTATGGAATGTACCAATAAAGATTAAAAAAAAAAGAATTGTATGTTATATATTTTGAAACAGAAAATGCTCAAAGTAAAATAGGGTAAAGGGGGGAAAATAATGAGATTATAACAAATTTTCACCAGTCTTATTTGATAGAGTACTTGAAACATTACCCAGAGAAATCAAGTAAGAGAAATAAATAAAAGGAATATGTATAGAAAAAAATGAAATCACATTGTCATTATTTGCAGGCCACATTATCCTATATGTAGGTGACCCAAGAAATTCCATTAAAAACTTCCAGAATTGATAATCATATTCAGTAAGATACCATGATACAAAATCAACATGTAAAAATAAATAGCATTCCTGTATACCAATAATCAACTTGTCAATTACTAAAGAAATTAGTGAAACAATACCATTTCTAGTAGCATCAAAGAAATTAAATACTTAGGAATTAATCTAACCAAAGAAGTATAACCCTTTTTCCATGAAAATTACCCTTAAAAAGGAAACAGTATCACATCAAAAAATTGGAAAGACATCCCTGTTCCACAGCGGGCAGAAGACATATTGTCCAAATGGCCATACTTCACACATTAGTACATAGACTGAATGCAATCACAATCAAAATACAAACAGCATTTGAAATGGAATTAGAAGACACAATTCTATCATTAGTCATTTGAGAGATGCAGATGAAAACAACACTGAGATTTCATATCACTCCACATAGAATGGCTGCCATTTCAGATTCAGCCAATGGCAAATGTTGGCGAGGCTACAGAGAAGAAGGAACCCTTCTCCACTGTTGGTGGGACTGTAGACTTGTACAACCCCTGTGGAGATCAGTTTGGAGATTCCTCAAAAAGCTAGGATTGGGGCCGGGGAGTTAGCTCAGTGGTTCTGGCGCCTGTCTTGCAAGTGCAAGGGCCCGGGTTCGATTCCCTGGTAACCACATACCATACTGGGCATGGAGACTCACGCCCAGCAGCAACCAGTACCACATACCACAGTGCCGAGCGTGGTGGCTCACGCCTGTAATCCCAGCACTCGGGAGGCAGAGGCAGGAGGATTGCTGTGATGTAAGTTTGAGGCTGAGCTCAGGACCAGCCTGAACCACAAAGCAAAACCCTGTCTCAAAAAACCTAAAAAAAAAATAATTAATAAATAAATAAAAAGCTAGGATTGGAGGTCCCATTTGATCCAGCCATCGCGCTGCTAGGTATATACACAAAAGAATTAAAAGACTCATATCATAGTGACATATGTGCACCCATGTTTATAGCAGTCCAATTTGTGATTGCTACATCTTGGAAACAACCCAAGTGTCCATCAACTGGAGACTGGATAAAAAAGCTATGGTTCTTCTACAGGATGGAGTATTACTCTGCCATAAAAATGATAACTTTGAATCATTTCTACTTAAATGGACATACCTTGAGGATATCCTCATAAGTGAAATAAATAGGGCACAGATAGGTACATATTGCATCTTTTCTCTGGTATGAGAAAATAAAGATGTAAATGAGTCCTAGCATTGTATGTTATATATTGTGAAATAGAAAATGCTCAAAGTAAAATAGGGTGAAGGGGGAAAAATAATGAGATTATAACAAAAAAGTAAGGAAACAAAT
>PVIR01004546.1:0-78216 GCA_004026965.1 Petromus typicus
CCCCCCCAACCACTTTCAGTCTTGGGCGGTCTCTCCTCTCCCTTGTCTGCACAACTCCCAGCAGCTGTTCCTCAGGCCCAGGCAGAGAGCCCGGCTTGGCGCGTCTCAGGCTGAGGCCGATGAGAGAAAACAGGTGAAAAGTTCAGCCCTTGTTCTCTCCAGGAAGAAAAATCTGTAGCCTTCAGAGTGTGAAAAGGAGCCCTTTCTTCAGCTCCAAAGCTGCATAATAGAACTTCCCACCAATTTGCCATCAAAAAGATGCCCCTGGCACTAGCTCCACCGTCCCTGGCGCCCCCCAGCTGCCCCCGCCCTGCACCGGCCCCCACTGTAATGGGACACAGTGACCACAAACACAGGCCACAGGCGGTCAAAGGGACGCTTCTGCATCCTCTCTTGTCAGCTCAGGGGTCTAACTGGGGTCACCTCCAGCCAAATGCTTCCTCTCCTCCCCGCCCTCTATTCCCACTGCCTTGGCTTGGGTCACACCCTCATTACCTCCCCTTTGGACTTGCTCAGCAGCCTAGACACAGGGCAGTCTCCCCCCACCTCCTGGCCCTGATATGTCCAGCCTGGACCATCAAACTCATTATTTGAATGGTCTAGACATTTATAGGGTGGGAGACAGGACACCTGTACTTCCACTCTGCCACCAACTCCCATGTGGCCTTTTGGAGGGCCCTCCATCCTGTGTGCCAGCTACTGTTTCTGCAGAGTGAGGCGGTTGGTCCACAACTCAAGTGGTCAGCATTATCTCCCTGTAGTACCATGCTGAGAAGCTCTGTCTTCCACAGCATGTGGGGATTGATTAGTGATGTCTGCCCTAGGTACAGAATTGGAGCAAGGCTGCTTCTTATCCATTCTCATTGGAGCTAGGTAGCCTGGAAGATCCCACTCTGACCTTCAAAATTCTTCCACCTCTTTCGGGGCCATGTCTATTCTCACATCATCATCACTGCCACAGTGTGAATGAGGTTTTCACCATTTGCTGGTTTCCTGCTCAGGGTACCCAGCACATTGTCTAGTGCAGGGTGGGCCTCGGGATCTGTTCGTTGAGTGAATGCCAGAAGGAGTCTTTTCATTCAATGCATTGTAAAAAGTGTTCTGAAGCACCATTGGTGAAGAAGGGATAGAAGAGAGGAATCCTCAGCAGACCTGGGCTGCACAGGGACACTGTAGGTCTCCTTCACCCTAGGCTGCGTGGCTCTCGCAGCCCCAGAGGACATGTGACAACTGGTCCCCTTTCCCCTTGAGGATAGAAACAGGAAGTGATGGAGGACTCCAGGCTCTTACCAGGGGACCCTGACAGAATACAAGGCCAGAGTGCAAGGTGAGGTACCAAATACTGCTCATGACATGGAATAGAGACCCTTTGAGGTTCATGTTCCAGTTTGTGAGGATTTGACACAAGCTGAGAAGTTAAAATACACCCCAGATTTAAGGTCCATGTGTGAAGGTTTGGTGATGGATCCTCATCAAGAGCAACCACATTAAGATCTTTCCCCACCAGAAAAGGAGAGTACCTAGGCCAGAGAGACATGATTAGCTGGCATCAGGGGGGTGAGTCTTGAAACTGGGACTAGAGGAGCAGGACCTAAAACATAGAATGAGATGATTGGCTGGGGCTGCAAGAGTGGGTGGGGTGATGGAGTGAAGAGGCAGGGTGTAAAGGGAGCCCGGTCTGGAAGGTAAGAATTGGGAGATTGTTTGGAGCAGTAGACCCTAAGGGGAGGGATCTCAAGGTCAGGACACAGTGATTGACAGCACTGGAAAGGCAAAGTGGTGACTCTTTGCTCTCCCCACAGAAACTCTGATGGACTCTACTACCGCGACGGCTGAGCTGGGCTGGATGGTGCATCCCCCATCAGGGGTGAGTTTGCTGGCCCTCAAACCCCATTTGGTCCCCCAGAATGCCCCAGCATCTGCCACAATGCCTGAGAGCCTCTCGCACTGCAGCCCCTTTTCCCAATTCAGGGCACAGAATCCCTCACCTCTCCATCCCCTATGTATAGAAGGAGAGAGAGAGAGAGAGAGAGAGAGAGAGAGAGAGAATATCTGTTACCATGGCAACATGGTCGATGCTTTTAGCCTTTATCTCATTGAAATCTCAAGGCAAGGCCAAAAAGTAGGCACTCACTCAGCCCATATCAAATGAGAAAAGCGCCCTGTCACTTCCTGAGTACCCATTCTATGTCAGGCGCTGTGTCCAGCACCTTTATACACGTTATCTCCGGTCCCACCACAGGGAGGAAGTACCTTCCTTTTCCTGATGAGGAGACTTTAATGAGTGAAGCTCAGGGAGGCTTCGCTACCTGCTCAGGACCGTATTGCTCGTCATGAAGGGAGCCAGGTTTATTTTGGGGTTTTTGTATGTGTTTATTTTGCTGTTTTGTTTTGTTTGTGCTGCTGTGGATTGAACCCAGGGCCTCGGGCATGCTGAGCACATTCTCCCATGGAGGAGCACCTCAGCTGGGGCTCAGGGTTGTGACCAAGTCCTCTCCCTCATGCTCACAGAGAGGATGTGGGGTCAAACATTCCTAAAATGCTGTCCCTGTGCTGCCCAGAAGCTGTGCAGCTCCTTAATCATCCAGAGCTTTGACTCCCTTGTCTGTGAAATGACGATGATATCTACCTCAGAGGGCCATTGTGAGGTTTTCCTGCAAAATATCGAAGCTTGGCCCCTCGGAGAGAGTAGCTATGATAATTATCACCACCATCATCGTCACTGTCATCGATTTTCATACTCCTCCCAGGCTCTGGGGAGGCCTCTGGACTCCACAACCCATCCCCTCATCCCTTCCCCCACCCCGCTGCTCCACAGAGACTCAGCTGCCTTCGCGGGAACCGCACCCCCCCCCCAGGCCTGCGCTCTCAATAGGCAGGGCCCCAGGGTCAGGTCTCTTTCTGTGGCTCTTTCTTGTCACCAATTTTCCATCTGCGAAGGCGGCTGGGCCCACAGCCCCACCCTGCCAGTAATGAGGCCAGGCTGGGCTGCAGGGCCCCCGGACGCAATTATTTGGGGTGTTTAGGCTGCAGGGCCTCCGCATGTTAATTAGAGAGAGGGGAGAAAGGCAGAGTGCTCTAATTAAGTGCTCTAATTAAGTTCTGAAGAAGAGCAGCAGTTGTAACAAGGGGCTGACTTTGTCACATGGTGCCACCAAAAAAAAAAAAAAATTAAATGCAATACGGGGAGCTTCAGAGTGGCCATTGCAGGAGAGGCTGGGCTGGCAAGGCCCCGCTGGCCTCCCTCCCCTCCTCACCACATGTAGTATCTGAACACTCCGTGTGCAGACCAGGCCTAGGAGGCTGAGTGGCAAAGGGATAAGGGACACCCACTGGAGCTGACACCTCTCTGACACCTGCCACGCGCACAGTCCCACTTGGCAGTGAGAGATAGTGTCCCTGAGAGTCTGACCAGGGTTATGTGTCGAGTTAGTTGGCAGCGCTGTGTTGTGAGACAGCACAGACAAACGCAGGTTGGATTTGGGGTCATGGACTTCATGTGGTCAGTCAGGTGAGCTCACGTGCCTCTTCTTCTGCTGACCAGAGAGGACGATGATGCCATATGTATAAATCATAAACTGAAATGGTGCCCAACCCAGGAGCCCAAGGACAGGGGATGCTCTGCTGCTGGGTCCCTTTTGCACCTACCCAGGTGAAGTCAGCCCAATATCAAGGGTGGCCCAGGTGGCAGAGGGAAAGGACAAGGGGCTCTCCTCAGCAAGCTCTCTGGCCCACTGGGGACCAAATGTGCCGGGCCTTTGCCCACGGAGATTGTCCCGGTGACCTGTGGGGAGTTGGTGAACCCAAACACGCAACCAGGGACAGGCTGCTGCAGAGAGGTGCCGCGAGGCCGCTTAGGATGCAGGTGACTTAGTGACACGGCCCTTGACTGTGGTGCACTCAGTCCTACATTCTGTTCCAAGCACTGCATAAAACAAAATCAAGCAAGAAAGGCTGCCAGGTGAGGCCTCAGAGCTGACCAGGCTCAGCTATGGGGGAGGGCTGGCGGTGTGAGTCTGTGCCCTTCCCAGCTTCGTGTCCCTGGCCCAGCCCTCTGTAGCGTGGAGACTGTAGTTCTCGGTCAGGTTTTCGATGCTCAGGCTCAGAGCCCGTGGGTGCTGGGGCACGTTTTCTGGCAGGTAGGCATCCTCTGTAAACCAGAGACCAGCCACCTTGGAAAGGAATCTTAGCAGCTGAAAGCCCCAGAGAAAGACCTGACTTTTCCTTCACCCAAGGAGTCAGTGAGGATCAAGAGTCTCCTCCATCAGACAGGGAGTCCCCAAGGCCGAGGACTGTACCTGCCTGGGCAGACAGAAAGCCCTCAGGGCAGAAATTCCATCTTCCCCTAGCAGACTGGCAGCTCCCAAGCACAAAGCCATCTCTGCCATCAGAACAGGCGCCCTGGTGTACAGCCCTCCTGCGTGCCCTTGCAGGTGGGAATTGCGGATCTCAGGCTCTGTGTCTCCTTTACCAGATTAGTGAACCCCTGACAGTAGAAGCCACATGTCCCTTGTCTGCCAGGCTCATTACCAAGAGCAGGACATGTGCCCTTCCCATCCAGTCAGTAGTATGCCACTTTTATAGCCTCAGGATCAAGGTCATGTCTCCGCCCTCAGACTGGGAACCTTTGGTGCCTCCATTGTCAGACTGGAGTGCTGCTAAAACAGAGTCTGAGTCTTCCCAGGAGACAGGGTGTTTCCTGGAGCTGGGCCTCTACCTCCCCAATCTGACTGGCATTTCACCCACAGTGGGAAGAGGTGAGTGGCTATGACGAGAACATGAACACGATCCGCACGTACCAGGTATGCAATGTGTTCGAGTCGAGCCAGAACAACTGGTTACGGACCAAGTTCATCCGGCGCCGTGGCGCCCACCGCATCCATGTGGAGATGAAGTTCTCAGTGCGGGACTGTAGTAGCATCCCCAGCGTGCCTGGCTCCTGCAAGGAGACTTTCAACCTCTACTACTATGAGGCTGACTTTGACTCGGCCACCAAGACCTTCCCCAACTGGATGGAGAATCCGTGGGTGAAGGTGGACACCATTGCAGCGGACGAGAGCTTCTCCCAAGTGGACCTGGGTGGCCGGGTCATGAAGATCAATACTGAGGTGCGGAGCTTTGGACCAGTGTCCCGCAGTGGCTTCTACCTGGCCTTCCAGGACTATGGCGGGTGCATGTCCCTCATTGCTGTGCGCGTCTTCTATCGCAAGTGTCCCCGCGTCATCCAGAATGGGGCCATCTTCCAGGAGACGCTGTCAGGGGCTGAGAGCACATCACTGGTAGCTGCCCGGGGCAGCTGCATTGCCAATGCTGAAGAGGTGGACGTGCCCATCAAGCTGTACTGTAACGGGGACGGCGAGTGGCTGGTGCCCATCGGGCGCTGCATGTGCAAAGCGGGCTTCGAGGCTGTGGAGAATGGCACTGTCTGCCGAGGTAAGGGCCACAGCAGGGCAGCTGCCCCTGCAAATGTGTGGAGTAAGCATTGGTGGGAGGTTTAGGCCTGCCCGCTGGAGCTCAGGCTACTAAGGGAAGACACTCAGGGCCAACCCCGAGGCTGTCCAAGGCCATTTCCCAACATACAGCATCGCTTGGCTTCCCAGAAGGAAGCCCCCAGTAGCACTTCAAGCATAGGGTATACTACCAGGCGACTTGGGTTGGTAGAAGGATAACAGGTTTTTGTTCTAATTATTGTGTGAATATTTGTGATGACAAATGGTAGGTATTTTTCTTCACTTACAAAAGTAATATGGTTTCCTAAGGGATGTGTGGCCCATATCTATAATCATGACACTCTGCGAGGTTGAGGCAGGAGGATCACAAGTTTTAGCCCAACCTGGGCAGCATAGCAATTTAGTGAGATCCTATCTCAAAATAAACATTTAAAAAGCTGGTGACGTAGCTCGGTGCAAAGACTCTGGGTTCAATATTCAGTTGCAAAAAAAAAAGTGGTATGGTTTCCAATGTAAGACAATGAGTAAATCATAATAAATAGCATTTAGATGTGGAAGAGTTAATATTTGTGGAGCTTTTGCTGTGTTGGTCAGTATAGGCTGGGTGAAGCTGAAGTAGTGAAATAATTAAAATGTATTTCTCACCCAGTGTTACATGTCTGCCCTGGGTCAGCTTGAGACTCCTCCCTCTGAGGGGCATGCAGATGGAGGAACCACTGTTTGCAGTGTTGCCATCCTGAGGACAGAGGGAAGGAAAGAATGTGGCAGGTTTTACCCTGACTCTGGAGCTCCTGTATGGAATGACCCAAACTTGGAGGGCACTGCAGGATGTGTGGGGGCTGGGAAGACAGAAAGATGTGGCCTCCAATCACCATCCTGCCGGTTATTAGCTCCATATCCATGGCCAAGTGCAAACCCCTCTTTTGCAAGGTGTCTGAGGAGTCAAGCGCTTAAAGCACGTACAGTGCTTATGAGGTCTCTGATGCATGGGAAGTGCCTAGTGATGTTCGCTAAAGGAGATAATATCTCCCAGCCCTGCCTGAGCAGGGGCTCCGCAGTGTGAACAGTGAGGACCACAGTTGTGTGGAGGGATTTGAAGCCACGTATGCTGCTTCCGCTCGGGTTCCCACTGGAATCCGAGGTTGAGTCCAGATCCTGGTGTGTCCCAAGTGCCAGGTTGAGTGTGGACCCTGTTCCCAGAGCACTGGAGACCCAGGGAGAGGTGAGGCAGGGGGGTGACTGCAGTGATCTTCACCTGTCACCCACCTCGGCGGCTCCTCTCTCAAGCCTTAGGGATGAGCAGGCAGCAATTTCAAGATCCTTGGTGGGGTAAAAGCATGTGTCAGAGACAGGACGCGGTGGCCTTCCCAGTCTCCAAGGATGATGGCAGCCTGGGCCAAGTACTAGGGTCGGCGGATGTGGCCAGGGGATGTTTTGCTAGTGAAATGGAGGGGATACGAAGATGGGTCAGAGAGGGATAAGGAGGCATCAGAGGTGACGGAGAATTCCAGTTTGCAGGGGTTTGGAAACAGGAGAAAATTGGGATAAAAGGCTAGTTTCTTGGGGCAGGTAACAAGTGGGTCTTTGTTGTTATTATTGTTTGTCTGTGTTTTGTTGTGTTATGGTTTTTTGCGGTGCTGAGTATCAAACCAGGTCCTCATTCCAGGCAACTGCTCTACCACTGAACCATAGCCCTCAGCCCATACAGTCAGCTTTTATCTGTGGAAAGAGCACAGTCCTAGAAGGTGACAGTGGTGGGATGGTGGGAGGGGGGTACAGAAACAGCAAACGGGGGTCCCAGTCACTCACTGATTGCTAATTCATTCATCGTCCGTTCCCTGAGTCTATCTGTGTCAGACCTCGTGCTGAGCATCAGGTAATACAGAAGAGAATCTATCCGTGGCATTGCCTTCTGGGGCTCACAGTCCACGAGGGAGACAGAGCCATGAATGAATAAGGGGGTGAGATATTAGACTTGTTTGACTAAGACCTGCGATAGGCACAGAAAATGACAGAAGGGTTCTCAGAGGGAGGGACACGGAAGTGGAATCTGGGGAGAAGAATATGTTGAGTAGGTGGCCCAGGGCTTCTGGTGGATGGATCTGTATGAATAAAGACCTGAGGACACCAGTTAGGTCAGCTTGCCAGGGTGTCTATATCACCACAATCAAGGGCACCACGAGGATGTAGGAAGGGCTGCCACCGGGGGGCGCTCTGATGAGGAGTTGCGTTCATTGTTATCTGTCCCCGCATACCTGGTTACCCAATGAGGCCATTTCAAGCGAGCTTTCATCATCTTGTAGCTTCTGGGGGCCAGTTTCCAGGTAAGGCTGGGGTGGGGCCTGTGGCTCAGAAACCCTCATGAACTGCAGTCTGGCTGGCAGTGGGTGCTGTGTTGTCACCTGAAGGCTCCC
Organism: Petromus typicus; assembly: GCA_004026965.1. NCBI lineage: Eukaryota > Metazoa > Chordata > Mammalia > Rodentia > Petromuridae > Petromus > Petromus typicus. The sequence continues at coordinate 7,865 of PVIR01004546.1, forward strand.
CTGCAGACAGGTGGCTTCCAGGCTCCCTTGCGTGACTGCCACAGGAGATGCACGTGCGAAGTGACCCTACCCAGAGAGAATGTGACAGAGCACCAGAGACAGAAGCCATCATCTTTTTATAATCTGACTCCTTAGTGGCATCTTATCACTTCTGCTATATATTCTTCATTCAAAATGAGTCACCAAGGCACAGACCTGTCCAGCTAGAAGGGGCCTGGGGCAACAGAGAGATGCCTGTCAGAGGCAGGTTTGTGGGGCAAGAGGCTCCCCTTGCAGGTACTGGGGATGCAGATGGTTCTGGGCCAGGGTATCCCAGGCCCTGGCTCCTTTCCATGCGTTTCATCCCTGACAGGTCACCCAGGCCCCAGCCTGGCCCACCTAGCCAGCACTGAGTACACATGGTGGCCGGTCAGACTGGCAGATGAGCTGAGAGCCCCGAAGGACACCACGACGGTGTGCCACATGCACAGCCACCCATCCAAGTCTGGCAGGCACTGGCTGCATCCATGCCACAGCGGAGCGGGGATGACAGCTTACCTGTGGCAGGCCAGTCAGATGCCTCCCACCCATTCTCTAGCTCCGAGATTCTCAGCCTTCCACAGGTCAGAACCTCGGGCAAGTTGGTTAAGACATGGATTCCTGGGTCTGACTCAAACCTCTTTCCAGGTCTGGCAGCCTAGCCCTGAGGTGGGGCCGAGAATCAGCAGTCCTGATGATTCTGTATCAGGCCCATCATCCAAATGTGCACTGAGATAACACATTTTAGCCAAACAGAGCTGGGACTCCAGGCCTTGGGTGGCCACAAGACCAGCCCCAGCCCCAGCCACCTGGGAGTAGCTGCCATCAGAAGCCAGCTCTGGGCGGGTGTGCTTGGGGAAGGTCCACTGATTAGCCAAATATATAATTCTATAGGGAAAATGTCATTGCTTTGTGCATACAAATCACAGAAAATAGGGCTGGATAGTCTTGGCGGGTGGGGAGGGGGCACTCTCGTGGGGCGCAGACGCTGTCCTGCGGCAGGCCGTGGTGGCTGACAAGAGCTTGCTGGCCTTGCACAGCCCCGGTTCACACACTGAGGGCTCAGTGGATCCCAGCGTACCCACTTCCTCCAGGGCCTCGCGACAGCGGGATGCAGTGGACAAGCCTGTATTGATGATGGCGGTGAAGGGAGGGGCAGCCTGTGTGACTGGAAAGATCAACAAAAGGACCGGTTCCAGGAGGGAGCAGTTTCCCGGGAGAGGAGGCGCTTGAGCTGATGAGGCTGCCCTGGGAGACCCCGGGAGAGAGTCTCTGAGAAAGCCAGGCCTCGGGAGTTGCCCTCAGGTGGAGACTAGGAATCACAGGGAGCAAGGCAGGGCATGTCCTAACAGAAATTAGGCATCGTTTTGGATGAGGGATCTTGGAAGGCTTCGGGGAGCTGGGTTCAGAAGAGTGAAGAGAATCAGATGGGTAGGGAACTCATGGCTCGAGGCCTGAGGTGACAGCATGCAGCGCTCTGAGAGATGGCAGGTGCTCCTCCTGTGTGGGGGTCAGGACTCACCTTTGCCCTGTATGTTCATCTAATTCCATTTGTTGGATCTCGAATCTGATCCCACACTGGCTGTATATCTGCCAGCTCTGCTTCCTGCCCCTGCCCAGTCCCAGCCTCCTCAGAGCCCAGCCCCATGGGGCTTCCCACCAGCAGGTGTGCTAGGGAGCAGGGGAATCCCAGGATTCCTGCCCTGTGGTTCCTTCCCCAAGCCACAAGTCCTTTTCTTTGACTCTATCATTCCTGGTTGGATTATAAAGTGCCCTGCTTCTGTTCTTCCAAGTTGCCTGTCTCTATCCCTATGTCCCTTGCTTTCTCTTTGCCCACCTCAGCTCCCCTTTCCACCTGCCCAGTGGGAGCCCCCAGCCTGCCACCTTGGGTGGCCCTGCTCTTCTCTGACCTGCATGCACACTGGCCGTGGCTCTGGGCGCTCTGGGGACAGTTCCCTGGTGAGCTCAATGGCCGTGATGCTATCAGGGCCTAATGGGATTGTTAATATTTAGCTTGGATTGGGAGAGGGGCTTCGAGCCAGCTCCGAGTGGTTGCGTACACATGTTGATTCACTGGCTCCAGCCACGAGTTCCCAGCTCCCAGCCTGCAGCTGCTGGCTTCTCCCAGAGCCTCCCAGCTTCGCCCCTGCCCTGCTCTCCAGCCCCAGCCATGGCCTCTCCTTGCCCTTGGCTTCAGAGACCTGGTTTCCAACCCTAGTACAGCCTCTCACTAGCTGTGTGACCCTGGGCAAGCAAATGACCTTCTTCCAACCTCGGTTTTCCAATCTGCAAAACATGATTCACACAAGGGCTACAGTGCAAAGGCAGATACTGTACTAAGGAAAGTGCTATAAAAATAAAAGTGAGGTCTTAGGAACACTGCCTTGGGCTTGAGCTTTTCATTTTGAGGAAAAAATAACTTTTCTTTATCACAAAAACAATCCAGGTTATTTGTAGAATCTTTAAAAATCGCAGATAAGCAAAAAGGAGAAAGTGAAAATTGCTCATAATCCCTTCACCCAGAGATAACCACGGTTAAACTGGTGCAGAGCCTTCCAGAGCTACTTAGGTGTATTTACTCACATTGATTTTTTTTTTTTAAGGAAAAGAATGAACTGCTAACACTACATGTGGGTTTTTATTCTTCTTGCTGTGGTTCCCTGTAGTTCTGGGAGTTGAACCTGCAGCTTTGCCTATGCTAGGCAAGGGCTCTGCCCCTGAGCTTCATCTCCCGCCCAAGATTTTTTACTTGATATTTGACGGACATCTTCATGTTCTTTGAGAGATTTGGTGTCCTTTGGGGAGGCCCTTAGAATTCCGGAGGTAAATGAACCCTGCTTTCTTTACAGGCCTCGGTGGATCAGCATGTAGGTTGCTTGCCGGCTTTCCCCATTTTAATCCTATGTTGTGGTGAGCCCCATAGTTCTGTCTTTTGCCCTGCTGCTTGTATTTGCTTGGGTTACATTTCTAGGCATGGAATTGCGAGGTCAAAGAGCATATAGTTTTTTTCAGAGCTTTTCACGCACATAGCCAATTTACCCTCCAGAAACCCTAGGCTGAGTTCCCCTCCTGGCCACCGCCCCGGGCTGCCTGTTTCTCCGCATGCTCACCAGCATGGGAGTTTACGCCTGTGGCCTTGTTTTCTGTTTTACTCTCAGAATCCTATGCTTTGCCGGCCAAGGGAGGGAAAGGCCAGGGGACCTCTCTGGGTCTTCAGAGTGGAAGCCTGGACCACCCTCAGGGTGGCCTCCTTTCCACCCTGCTTTCGCCCCCACCCCTACCCACAGAGGCTGGATCACTGGCCCAGATGTGCTTGGGAGGCCTGTAGGGATGGGGAGCAGTCAGTCTTGGGGTGAGGAGGAGAAAGCAAACTGGCAGAGCCTGTGCAGGCCAGGGGAAGGGTGTGGGGATTGGAATGCTGAGTGGGAGGGAGGCCCAGACCCCTTCCCACAGAAAGTGCTGCTGCCTCCCTTTATGGGCAGGGAGGAGACACCCATCTGAGAGGGGAAGGTGATGGGCAAACCCTGAAGACCCCACATCAGGCCTTGGCTGGGACCACACAGATCCAGCCTTTGGGAAAGGGGCTGTTAGTCTTTGTTCTTAAAAACTGGGAAAAGGTCCAGGCCTTCCCTCCTTTTCTCTTTCCCGTCCACCTATTGGTCCATCCACCCATCCATCCATCTATTGGCCCATCCATCCATCAATCTGTGATATACACTCAGTTTTTCTGCTCAGAAGCGGTTAGGTCATAGTGGACCAGAAGCTAACACATATAGAGTGCCTCTTATGTGCCAGGGATGTCCCAGCACTGGGGGACTTTGGGAGGATCAAGCATGACCCCTGTTCTCAAGGCCAGCCACTCAAGAGAGCTGACAGACACATCTGTGCACATTGGGGTGCAGAGGGCAGGTACTGTGTTGAGGAACGCAGGAGGGTAGGAGGAGCCTGGGGAGGCAGGAAGAGTGTTAACCGGGGCAATGGTGGCCAGAGAGGACTGCGGGAAGAGGGGCCACCCAAGTGGGACTGAGTGAGCAGCAAGAAGTAGCTGGGAGAGGAGGAGGAGGAGGAGGCAAAGGCCCAGAGGCTTCCACAGTGAGGGGTCAGGGAAAGGCAGGATCTGGACACGAGGTCTGAGACGATTCTCTCTCTTGGATCTTCATCTTCCAATTGTCTGGGGATGGAAATACTGGGTAATTTTGGCTTTATATCTTCATAAGCTCACACCCACTACTCACTAACTCCACTCCCCAGGTCCTGCCGTGTGCCAGCCCGGCCCTGTGAGGAGCCAGGTGAGATGGTCAAGGCCCTTCTCGCTGCCCAGAGGCTGCTGCTAGTAGGCAGCAGTGGAGACGTTAGCTAGTAGGGCCGTTCCTAGCTCCAGCCTGGGGACTCCGAAGGTGGAGGGAGAAAGACAGGAGGCTGCCTGGAGGAGGAGGCCCTCCCGGGCTTTGGAGGCTGGGAAGAACCAAAGGCAGGAAGAGAAATTAGTCCAGCAAAAAGTGTTGGAAATGATATCAGCTTTTTTCCTTTTATATCCGGGAATGATGCAGACATCCTCGGAGGGGCTGGCAGAGTAGGGAAAGGAGAGGGGCTGCCAGGGCTGTCAGAGGCCAAGGGAGGGTCCAGGGACATGAAGGCAAAAGGCCACTGTGTCCCGCACTGCACACAGGATGCTGTGCTGCCATTGTACTATGGTTCTGGTTAGTTCCATCTCTCCAGCGATGAGCTTGAAGTCCAGAGGGGTCTGCAAGTTGCCCAAAGCCAGGCACAGCCTTCAGCTGTGAAGCCAGAATTTGAGCCTCGTTTGCTCCAGTCTGCTGTGATGACTTAGTAAACTGCCTCTCACTTCGGACTATTCCACGTGAGTGGATTCCCCATGGCCCTCAGCCTCAGCCACCCAGCATGGGGCAGGGTAAGGTCTACCCATTGTACAGAAGAACAAACTGAGGTCTGGAGTGGTGACACAGCCAGGGAGGGGTAGGAGCCAGCCCAGCAGTGACCCAGGAGCCCCGCGCTGTCCTCTCTGGGTCCCTGCCTGGTTCTGCTCACCTTGAGAATGCTGGCTTGCCCGTGGATGGGATCCAGGCTGCCTCTAGAACACTAGCGGGACTATAAACAGCTGGAGAAGTTCCCCTCCCTCCGGCCTCTGCCTTTCATCTGCCCGGGCCTCAGGATCTGGCGAGAGAGAGCCCGTTTATTGAGGAAGTTTGTGCATTTAACAGTTTAAGCCTTTCTAAGCCTGTGGTACAACAGGATTTGGGAGCCGTTAACAATCCTGTGTGGTTAAGAGATTTTCGTTTCTCTGCGGCAGCTGGCTCAGGTCCCACTGGCCCGCTTCAGCCTCCACTCTGCCCTGCGGGGGCACCCACCTCCCCAGGGCCCTCACCTTCAGCCCCGGTCCCGGCTGCTTCTCCTCATCCTCCCACCATGAGCTTCCAGGTATGAACTTGGGCTCCAGAGGAGGATCTGAGGCCCAGAGAGGAATAGGGAGCCAGCCAAGGCCACACAGCCTCTGACAGGTCCTGAGTCCCTCCCCAGGCAGGAGAACAAAACACTGTAAATTCCTCTATGGCAGGACTCACAAAAACCCTCTGACATCAGTGTGATCCCTACCAAGGCTTTGGGGCAGGTCAGGTATGGAGCGCTCGGACCGCAGGACTGCTGGAGTCTAAGGAGCAATCTTCACACTACAACAAATGCCCTGCCCCCCTATAGCTGGGGGGGGGGTGCCATTTGTAATTATAATGTCTTACACATGTACAGTATTTGTTTACTTACACCCTGCTTAGTTCCAGAGGAGACTGGAGGCTGCTTTGGTGTGGCATTTGGTCTCACCCCATGAGATGCTTTGATCTGAGTGACACCCACCCGATGGAGGCACCGCAAAGGTTATTGTCACCATTTTAGAGGCAAGAACACCAAAACCCAGAGGGGACAAGATGTTCCCAAGGTCAGGGTCACGGAACATTTTGGGGGTAGGAGTGGGTGGAGCTGAGACCCGAAGCCAGCACTGCTGCCTCCTGGCCCAGGCTTCCTGCAGCCCCTTGTCTGCATAGTCAAGCCAGGGAGCGCTGCCTCCGCACTGCAAGGCTGAGACCTGAGGGTTCCCCAGCACCCCACGGGAGCCCACAGCCTGCACTGCGGGTGGGAGGAGCTGGCTCTGCCTTGAAGAAGGAAGCTCCTCACCCCAGAGACACACCGCCATGTGCGGAAATGGTGAACTTGGGGCACAGTGAACAGGCTCCGGGCATCTGGATTGGCGTATTCCGAGCAAGTCTGGCTTTGGGGCTCCTGCCTGGGCTGAAGTCTGGCCTCTATGGCCCTCCCTAGTCTCTTCTGTGGAATCCTGTGTGTCTGTGTTCATGACAGAGGTTAGTGTTCTGGTCAGGCTCACATGGCAACTGGTAGCCCAAGCAAAAGGCCCCCAGGGATGTGACTGTCTGTGGGACCCAGACTCCAACTCTGCCTCTGGCTGGGCTCTTATTATAAACCACAGATTGGAGCTAAAGGTCTAAGATGGGAGAGACACCTGTCGACTGAGTGTTCACTGCACGCCAGGCCTCTGCACCTGGTGTGTAATACTTGGCTGAATCCTCAGGACCCCCGGGAGTCAGGCATTACAGAGAGGAAGTGGAGGCTCGGGGCATTTAGGGAACCAGTCCATGCTCACCCTGCTGGTGGGTGGTACAGTCAAACCTGCACCTGTCCCACAGGAAGGTTTGCAGTGCTTTACCAGTAGCACATTTTTTCACTTTTTATCTTATTTGATTCTCAGCAACCCTGGTGGGAAAAGACATATTATCCCCATCCTTCAGAAGAGGAATTTAAGCCTCAGCAGGGTGAGATGACCTGCTCTAGGCACACTGACAGGAAGGGACAGAGCTGGGACGCAGACGGGGACACTAGGTGGGTTGAGTACAAGCCTGGTCTCTACCCCATGGCTCTCTTGCTGCTGGTTCTGCCCCCAACCTCTCCCAAGCCCATTTCCTCAGGCATTTGCCCCCCAGTCCGCTAAGACAGCTCATCAGCCAGGCCACCAATGATGTTCATGTTGCTGCACCAGTGGGCGATTTACTGTCCTGCCAGCAACATGTGACATAATGCGTGTCCCTTTTCCAATCCCGTGTCTCTTCTGAAGCCCTCCTGAGTCTAAAGGTTCCTGCTGGTCTCCTCCCCCTGCACCTTTTAGGGCCCCTCAGCCACCTCCCTTCCCTGTGCCTGGGTCACTCCCTCCTGTCCCATGGTGTCAAAGTCTTCCTGGGGATCATCTCCAGCCCGGCCTCTTCTAGGGACTCTGGACTCTCCACCTGCCTGCTGGCCGCCTCCACTCACCTTGTCTCTGCAGCCACCGCAGCCAGAGGGCTCCCTGGGACACCCGGTCTGCTCAGAGACCCCTGAGGCTCCCCAGCCCACACAGAGGGAAAGCCCAGGTCCCAGCACAGCCCGAGAGCCCTCCACGATGGGTCCTCCCCTCTGTCTGGCCGCCTCCCTCCCCTCCCTCTCGGCTTCCCTTCCCGTCTCATTGCTGACCTCCTGGGCTGTCCCCTCTGCCTGGAACGTTCCTTCATCACAGAGCCACATCGATTGCTTCCTTGCTTTTTCCGGGTCTCTGCCTAGTGTCACCGAGGCTCCCCATCACCCCATTTTTGTGCAGGCATGCATCTCATCCCCTTCCCCCTCCATCTCTCTGTCATCCTGTCACCAACTGACATAATATGTGTGTTTGAGTGCCTTCCTCCGCTTCCGCCTCCCCCAACTGCAACATGGGCTTCACCAGGGCAAACATTTCTGTCTGATTCATTCCCTGCTGGGTTGTCAGGTTCTAGGATGGTGCTTAGCTCTTAAGGGTGCTACGAATACTTGCCACATGCAGCCTGCCCACACCTGGCTCAGCCGTTAGACCTTTCCACCCTTCACCCCCCTAGGTGGGCTCCTAAAGGGCTTGCCTGGTCAGAACACTGAGAAATATGTCTGTGGCTGGGACAGATGCTTCTAGGTATAGATAGAGAGATCTTATTCTTTTCTTTTTTTTTTTTTTTTAGGTTTTTTTGAGACAGGGTCTTGCTTTGTAGTTCACGCTGGCCCTGAGCTCAGTCTCCAACTCACATCATAGCAATCCTCCTGCCTCTGCCTCCCGAGTGCTGGGATTACAGGCCTGAGCCGTCACGCCCGGCACTGTGGTATGTGGTACTGGTTGCTGCTGAGTGTGAGTCTCCACGCCCAGTATGGTATGTGGTTACCGGGGATCGAACCCGGGTCCTTGCATTTGCAGGACAGGTGCCAGAACCACTGAGCTAAATGCCTGCCCGAGAGGTCTTATTCTTGATGGGATCTCCCATATGTTCTCAAATCCTTCTTGGATCTGGGAGCCTCAGAAAGCGTTTTTCATTCATATTCATCTTCCTCAGGAAAAACTCTGATTTCAGCCCCTGTTCCTTCTGGCTGGTGCACAGATCCCCGCCATGTGGTCTCAGCCAGAGGTGGCAATAGGGCCATTTCTAGCATTAGGAGCTGGGGAAACCCGGTGTGCACCGGATCGGTGTAGACACGGATCGGAGGGAGGAAAGGAGGTCCCTGCCCCACCACTTACCCCCTGGGAGTTACTCAGGCAGATCCTTTGCCCAAATCTCTACAGATTCCCTGTTGCTAAATAGGACTAGTGATCCCAGCTTCACAAGGTTTTGGGGAGGCTTAAAGGCATTAAAGGAAAAGACCAAGAGATGACGTCACAGGGGTGGGGGGAGCAGTGTGATTCCAGAAATTTCCCAGAGCAGACCTGGCAGAGGAGACAGAGAATAAGGAATTATGCACCTGTCTAAGGAAGGCCTGCACATGGGGAGGGATCAGCCCCATTTACAGGCAAACCTGAGCACACAGCAGGTGCCTAATGTGTGTATGTAGAATTCCATTGTTTTAACCAGTCAGGTAGGTTGCTTCTATTTAGCAGCCTTGGAACAGCTCAGAGTCAAGGAAAGACTGGATCCAAATTTGGGCTGTGCTATCCCCTTGCCCTGAGACCCTGGCAAGGTATTTCCTACTCACTTACCAACCCCCCCCCCAGAAGCTCAGTGTCACCGTCTGTACCATGGCACTATGGTATTAACAGCCTCTAGTTCTGTTATACCTGATCCTTGGTCCCCTCAAAAGGCCATGAGGGTAACTGACCATCTGATTCTGTGTCGCCTGCTATAGTCTAGGTGTCTAGGCAAGAACCAGCCTCCTGGATTCAAATAGTGGCTCCAACTTTTACTATCTGTATGGCTGTGAGCAGGTAACTCACCTCCCAAAGCCTTGATCTCCTCCTCTGTAAAATGGGTGGAATCATAAATGGAATGGTACAGGGCCAGTTGTGAGGACTCAAGGAGGTGATGGCGGAAAAGCTTTTGGACTAGCACCTGGCACATTAGCTCTGCTGATAGGAGTCCAGAATCAGCTATCAATAGGCTCGGGCTGTAACCCTCCTCTTTTGTTGATAAAAAACTAGAGCCAGAGAAAGCAAGTGACTTGCTCAAGTGACGGCTTATCTGATGGGGCATTCGGTGTGGCCTGTGTAGGGCATCAGGACTGTGCAGTTATTTGTGTCCTTATTCCCAGCAGAGCTGGGGCCCAAGGCCTTGTGTCAACCTGAGCTGCAGCCCTAGGGACTTCTCAGGCCTCTCTTGGGGTTACTCTTCCAGAAAACCAGACTCGATCTTCTTATGTCCACCTTCAAAGCCATCACCATCTGATTAGCGGCATTTCAAAGTCCTAAGAGTGGTCCCCGGTCTTTGTGTGCTGCCTGGACAAGCTAGGTAGTTCTAGGAGCCTCCCATATGTACCCCTAACAACCCTGGCCCTGGGCTGCTCTCCCCCACACCCTCCTGTCACAGCTGTTTGTCTGTCAGGAAGCTCCCTAGGGACCAGGAAGGAATGTGCACATATGTGCCGGGTCAGCGCGGAGCATTCCTCTTGTACATGTGTGTGTGTGTGTGTCATGAGCCTGTGTGGGCACACACTTGCTGACTGATCGGCCTCTGCATGTTGGGACAGCTCTGGGCCTCTGAGCATGTACGTGCATCTCCAGGTGGACCGTGCAGGTCACCCCCGAGTCCCCTGTGAGTCACGAATGCTCCTGCATTTGTGTGCTCTTTTATCTACCTGGCCCACCTGGCACATGTGTGCACAGGGAACAGTATAATAGTGTGTGCATGAGTGTAACATGTGTGCATGCATCCCGCCACGTGTGGGTGTCCCCTTCTGGGCCCTGTGTGTATGTGTCACACCTGTGTAAACACAGGAATGTGGTTTCAGAGGTGTACAGGGGATCAGCCAAGCAGTGCTTATGTGGACACGGATACTGTGTGAAGCCAGATGTACGTGCACTTGAAAATGGGTATTTGTAAGCACACATGTGTATGCTGGTAACATGCGCGTGGCATGCGCGCACACACACACACACACACACACACACACCACTTTCTGGAGGCCAGGATGTCAGGGCCATTGATTTCCTGTCTCTTAGAAATTTCCTTTGGCTGGGGAGTTAGCTCAGTGGTTCCGGCGCCTGTCTTGCAAGCGCAAGGACCTGGGTTTGATCCCCGGTAACCACATACAATCCTGGGTGTGGAGACTCACACCCAGCAGCAACCAGTACCACATACCACTGTGCCAGGCGTGGTGGCTCACGCCTGTAATCCCAGCACTCGGGCGGCAGAGGCAGGAGAATTGCTGTGATGTGAACTGGAGGCTGAGCTCAGGGCCAGCCTGAACTACAAAGCGAGACCCTGTCTCAAAAACCTAAAAAAAAAGAAAGAAAGAAAAGAAATTTCCTTTGAGGTCCTCTTCTTGTCTCTTTCATGAACCAAAGTCAGCAGATCCATCGTTCTTAAATCACACAGAGCCTGCTCAGCTGCGCAGCTCCTACCCCTGGCCCGCCCACCAGGGCACGTTTAGGCAGAACCTGTTTGTCGTGTCGTGCGCAGAAGGGTCAGAGACCCCTGAGCCTGAGGTGAGGGCACAGGCCTCGGGTCCAGCTGCCTGGCCCGGCTCTGCTGTTCTTTAGCCACGCGGTCCAGCTGTCCCCATAGCCGGTGCTTATGAGCAGACGGCGCCCGATACTTTGCTAATGTTCCTTCATTTAATCGTGGCCACTGATGTGGCAGTTGGTATTGACCCCATTCCGCCAAGGAGGAAACTGAGTCCCAAGATGAGGCAAGGACTTGCTAACCTCACAGAGAACAGGTGGAAAGCCGAGATCGGGACCTGACTGCTGAGCCTGCCCCACAGGCCAGGGACGCTCCCTGGAGCGGCAGGAGCGAGGCCAGCCCCCGGGGCCCGAGTGTGTAGAGGACCGCGGCAGCGCAGAGGACACAGGCCTCAGCCTCCACTGCGGCTCCCTCTCCTTCCCTTCCCCCTTCAGAGGGGCAGCCGCTCGCGGGTACCCCGCCCCTCCAGCTCCAGTCTTTGTGGCCCGGGAAGAATGCCTCTCTTTATCTCCCAGACGCCCCTTCCCTTTGATTCTCCTCTCTGCGGCGTTTCTGCTGACCTCTGCGTGTTGGGAATCCAATTAGAGGCGCGGACGGAGAGAGTGACAGCCGCCGAATCCCGCCTCGGCCCCTCCGAGCACGCTCGGCCGAGCTGCCAGTGGCGCGGGTCTGCTTGTCATGCTGGGCCCTGCTTCGGGCTTTGTGGGGATTAGCTGCCGGGGGTGGGGCGCTCCGCAGATGGGACCAGAAGTGGTGCTGGTGAATGTCACGTCCCTCCCGGCAGAGAGGGAGGGAGGAAGGGGCTGCTCTCAATGAATCCAGCCCAGGGCAGAAGAGGGAAGTGCGTGGGAGGCAGCCTGCCTGGGCAAGAGTGGGCCACCTCCTGCCTCTAGGGGGTGCTGGGGGAAGTGATGGCCTCTCAGATTATTGGGTTACCGTCTGAGGTATGAGGTGGAGCAGGCCGCCAAGCTCTGGGCTGCTCGCTAGGGGATGAGGAGGACCGGAATTTCTACCCAGGACTTGGAGGCTGTATTTGGTTGCAGGGGTGGGGTCTTGTCCAGAAGTTTCATTTGCAAAAGCACTTTGTGTGTGTGTGTGTGGGAGGGGCTGCCCCTGAGCCCTGAGCTGAGTGTCTAAAGCTGCTCCTCTCAACAGCCTAAGGCCAGAGTCTCCCCTCCACCCCAGCCACCACTGCAACTGTCACCCCCTGGTGACAGCTGAGGAGACTAAGGCTCCAGGACAGTGTGGCTGAGGGTACAAGGGCAGGCCATGGTGGCACGACCTCTCCCCACCCATCACCCTGACTTTTACCCCAAGTGATGCCCTTTTAAAACCAGGAGAGATATGGTGTCCAGGGAGGTGGTTTAGGGCCCTTGGGGAAAAGCAGCACCAGGCAGAATATGGTCAGACACTCAGCCTGTTGGCCAGCAAAGTCCCCAGCCCTCCGAAGTATCCCTGCAGTGTGCCAAGCCCGGTGCCCATCTGACAAAGTCTCGGCCTCATGGTGGAGAGAGACGAGATCCTGACGCAGAAGGCAAGGTGTGAGGAGGACTCTGAGCACTGCAGGGCTGGGAGGTGAGGATGGGACTGTACCCAGCCCTGCGTTCCAAGAGGAAGAGGCATCTAAGCTGAGACCTGCCAGACAGAAGCAGCCCAAGGTGGCCCTGGATATTTGGGGTCTAAGGGGAAGGGTGGGTGTGGAGCATCCAGGGCAGGGGCCCCGCCCACCCTCTCCATGCTCATTCCACAGCCGCCAGCCCTGGGCAGGGCCACTGCCCTGGCACGCGCCAGGACTGCACAGCTGTGGCCATGTGCAGGGCCTGCTGGGTTGGCAGTCTTTGGATGCTCAAGGTCTTCCAAAGAGTTGCCATGAAACAATGCTTAGGAGGCCCTGTGCTGTTAGACAGCCTGTTTTTCTCCAGCAGAGCTGGGCGCCTTGGCACACTGGCTCATCTTTACCCACCCAGGGGAGCAGGCATCACCTCCCACCTTGAAGGTGAGCGTGCAGTCCCAAACCAGCACCTACAGGACCTGAGCGTGTAGTGAGCTTGTTCAGTCTTCTTGCTGCAGCACAGAGCCTGGTGTGCAGTAGGTGCTCAGCAATGCTGGATGGATGGACGAAAGGATGGATGGATGGACAGAGGGATGAATAGATGCATGGATGAACGAGTGGGTGGGTAGGTGGGTGGATGGATGGATGGATGGATGGACAGATGGATGAGTGAGTGGATGGGTAGATGAGTAGATGGGTGGGCAGGGGGGTGAATAAAAACCAATCAATCCATTGACCAATTCTTCCTCACCCAGGGCCTTTTTTCCAAACAGCAAATCTGTACCACCCCCATCTTTCCAGCAAAGACAGTATTAAATATGAATTAATCTTACAGCTCCATTCTGGGGAATGCAAGATGGAGAGAGAGAGGAGGAGGAGGACACCCTGCTCTGCTGCCCACACCCGCCTGGGCCTGAATGCACATACTCACACCCACTCACGCTCCAAACATGCTCATGGCACGCAGACCCCTCACACATTCTCACCCAGCCTCCCTCACAGCTGGCGCCTCGGGCAGGGACAGCAGAGGTGCAGGGCCCGCCTTTCCCACTCCTCCCTGCCCTCTGCTCTGGGCCCTGCCACACCCCTTCTGCTCTCCCTGAACTTGACCCCTCCTCCCCTGCCTCCCGCCTCTTCCCTTCTTGCTTCCATCGCCCCTCGCCTCCCCTGTGTTTCTGCCTTAGCCACTCCGCTCTGTTCCTCTCCTTCTGTCTCCCATCTCTTGCCTCCTCTCTCCTCCCTGCAGCCCTCTCCTCCTCTCCCTTCCCCCTTCTTTGCTCACCACTTAGGGAGACCCAACCCTGGGGGTGCTGTGAGCTAGAGAGAGAGCTTCTCTTCTGAAGCCAGACACACAAGGACCAAGCAAGGGTCCGAGGGCAGCCCTTCTCACAGTCCCCAGCAGGGACTTGGTGTCCCCAGCCTCCTTGCCCAAAGACCCTCTCCATGGCCAGTGTCTGTGCTCACACACGCCTTCTGACACGTCCCTTCTATGTCCTGGGGAGGGGCTCCACCTCCCTGAAAAGTGGGGCAGGAGGGCCCAGTGTGAGGCTCAGAGAGCTGACACCAGCCAGGCACAACGTGTCCTGCAGGTGTTCAAGGGCCTGTCCCCAGCACACTCAGACCCAGTGGAAGCAGGTGATCTGGCCAGGTCCCCCCAGCAGGCTCTGGCGACTGCTGCTCCGGCTGTGGTCAGAGCCCATGTGTCCTGAGGTCCATGAAGGCAGATTGGGAGACCGAGGTGGGGCCGCACAGGAACCAACCCATGGAGGCTTTGGAGGCCTTGATCCTGAGCTGGCTGGCCTTTGCGCAGCTGTGACGAGGACCTGCACTCTCAGGGATCTCAGACACCTTCTCTGCCCTCCGTGACCCGCTCAGAGTTAGAATCCTGCAGATGCAGAGCCAGCCCACGCCGTCCCTCTGCCGTCTGGACCCCAGGGTCTTCCCAAAGGATCACACAGGGTGGAGCCACGGCAAGAGGCACAGGCAGCGGGACAGGCAGGGCCCAGGCTGCTGGCTCTGAAGGTCAGAGTGGTGCTGAGGCTTGGCAGGGCCCCATGGGTGTGTCTGAGGCCACACTCAGCTCTCTGAACCTCCGTGTCCTCATCAGGCCCAGTGTGGACACTGGTACGTGTCTCCTGACCTCTACAGTTCTGCCAAGATGCTCACTCGGGACCTGCCCACTCCCAGGGCACAGGTCACTCAGCCCTCCCCCACTCCTCCCAACCACCCAGCCCCACCAGCTGGGCCGAGGGCATCCAGGGGTCCGACAATGTGAGCAGCTGGACCCGGCTCATCAGGGCTTTAAGTGTGTGTGTGGTGGTGGTGGGGTGCTGTGATTCTACCAGGGTTGGTGGGTGAGGGTGAGAATCCAGTAGGTACATGTGTGGGTACGCGTGCACGCATGTGTGTGTGTGCACATTTGTGTGTGTGTGTGTGTGCACATTTGTGTGTGTGTGTGCAAGGCGCTCACCAGCGTGCACATGGGGCTGCCCTGGGGGCTGCAGATGTGTCTGAGGGTGAGCCTGGTGAGCAGGAAACAAAGGACTGGACTGAGATGCCGGGTGGGCGGCCGGCCCATTTGTATGCATCAGGGAGCAGGAGCAGCGAGGCTGAGGCTGGGGCTGCTCTTCAGAGAAGTCTGCTTTCCAGAGCGCACTGCGGGGGAGCGTCCAGGCCTGCAGATACCCCACACCCCCTAACAGCCCTCATTGTTCAGAAGAGGAAACTGAGGAGGGGCACATTAACCCCAGCCACTTGGACCAGGGTTCTCGGACAAACCAAGGTGCTCAGTTGGGTGGAGGAAGGAATGGTAGCCACTGGCATTGGTAAATTGTCCTCTGTCAACATGGCGGGGGGTAACTCAGTGATCCTCACACAGTCCTCTAGTGGGTGCTATTTAGCATCCCCCTTCCACAGTGGGAAACTGAGGCACAGAGACAAGAAGTCCCTGGCTCAAGTTCATGCAAGCAATAAGCTGGAGAGCAAGGGACCCCCCCCCCCCAGGCCAGCTGGGGCTGCTCAGGTTTTGCAGATGAGGGTGTCCAAAGGGGAAGCTCCAGAGGGGAGGAGGCAGCACCAGGTTAACACAGATGTGATGATATCCACACACCAGCACCCATGCTCAAGGTGCCTCTTGTGAAGTCCCTGAAACACAGGACTGTCACATGTCCCTACCCCAGCTCTGAGTGCTGGCAGGACCTGGCTGCTGAGAGAGTGCATGTGTGCAAGAGGGTCTGTGCCAGGAGGGTCTCTGTCCGGGTCCCAGCAGCTCATCGCTCTCACTCTGTCCTACTGCCTGTGCTCAGCCCCTGCCACCCCTCCCACTCCCACCAGGCAGGTGTTGGCTGTGCCCTCCACAGGGCCTGGCCCCGCAGGGACAAAGCGGAGGGCGCGCCTGGGCCTCCCAGCCCTGTGCAGGCTGAAGCTGCTAACAGGCTGGAAATCTCTTTTGTCAAAGCCTTCGCTGCCTCCAACCTCCTTTAATTAAAGACAATTAGTGCTTTCAGCCCCTCTGCACAGCTCAGCTCCCCTGTTTGCAAACACACAGCTGCGGGAGCTTTGTGCCCCCCCCCCGCCACCACCCCAGCCCCGCTCCCCAGAGACACACAGAGGTGCCTTTATTACCAGCGCCCCGGCTGCTGCACCAGGAGCCCCAGGAACACTTTGCTGAGGGCAGGGCCCTCGGAGGGAAGGGGCACATGTGGACCCAGGGTCCCTCTGCCTGAGGACCTCTGTGGTGCCAGATCCAGCAGGGGCACCTTCGAAGGATCTCTCCTTCCCCTGTCCCCTCTGGGCCCTGCTTTCTGGCATTTGAGCCATGCTTTTGTCTCCTCCCAGGACCTGTGTCCTACGTGACACTGCAAGGCCACAGAGGCTGACCCTGAATACTCCCCTGAGAGGAAGGAGAGAGAGGAATAGCCTTGAGAGCTTGCTGTGTACGAGGGCCCCCCGACACCAAAAGTCATGATACTCAAGTGTGTCCCGTTCTATAACAGGAGGCTGAGACCGGCCCTGTGACAAGCATGACTAGGAAGTGGCAGAACCAGCTCTTGAGGTGGCACCTTGGTCTGAGCAGCCAAGGAACCTATTGTCCTAGAGGTCAAAGGTCCTGAGGTCTGGCTCTCCACCTTGGAGCCCAGTCGGCTATCTCTGACACCTGGGATGGGAAGCCGCTGGAAGCTTCAACCCCAAACATAGCCACAGTGCCCTGCAAGGTTAAGGCTTGAGAAGTTCTCACAGCCACACGAAGAGAACTGTTTCCAGGAGCATAAGGAGTTGTCCTCGGAAGAGAGAGGATCATGGGTAAGAATGGCCTTCTAGCTAGAGGCCAGGAGTATAAAAGAAATGCAAGTTCCTAGAAAGTTAATTAGTTCAGGCAGGAACGGTATCACAGTGTCCTTGGTGGATGTGGGGACAGAGGTCACACAGTGGGGCCCTGGCCTCTCTGCCACTGATTGCAGTACTGGGCCCATTCCTTTCCTGCACAGCTCCAGCAGGAAACGGTGCTTGAATTGTTTCTGTTCTTTTTCTGGGCCTGAAATACGCTAGGCAAGTTCAGTATATTCAGCCACATCCCCAACTTTTTATTTTACTTTTGCTGAGTTGTCAAGACTGACCTTAAATTTACAATCCTCCTGCCTCAGCCTCCAAAGTAGCTAAAATTACAGGCATGCACCATGACAGCTGGCCTCTGACTATTTTGCTTTCCTTTATATGCCAGACCTACCCCAGTGCCTGGCACAGAGTAGGGGCCCAACAAGTATCTACAAAGTAAATGAAATCTCCCAGGGATGGGGGGCCAAGGCCTGCCTACTCACTGCCTGGCTCCCTGCCTGGACCCAGTGCAGACATCACTAATCAATCATGCAGGCCAGAAGTGCCCCAGCAGACTCCTTGGAGCCACACATGTGGTGAGACGTTCACGCCCCTCAGTCAAGTCCACAGCTCACATTTTACAGATGAGAAGGTCCAGATAGCTGCTTCCAAAGCAGGGAGAAGGGGTCACCATCGTGACATAACCAAATATGTACAGAGTGATTTCTGTAAAGCAGGCACAGTTCTCAGCTCTTCATATACATTTAGCTCCTGTCACATCCTAGGACATGGGTACTATTCTTCATCTTCTCACTTTTGTTGAGTTTTGTTTCAGTTTTGAGACTAAGTTCAGGATGGTCTTGAACTGGCTAAGATGCCCAAGCTGGCCTCCAACTTGTGATCCTCCTGCTGTGGCCTCCCAAGTGCTGGGATTCAGGTGTGGTTTAGAGGAGAAGCCAAAGCAGGAAGCTGTAGGGAATGGTTTAAGGCCAGGAGCCTAGAGATCAGCTTCTGTGTCCTACTGTCTCCCCTCTGCTAATGTGGGGCCTGGGGCCTCCAGAGCCAGCCACTTTGCCAGCTGAGCATTCAGCCTCCCTGTGAGGCCCTGGCTCCCTCTTACTCTAGCAGAGACCAGAAAGCTGAGTCAAAGGCAGCAGGGCCGGGCTGGGCCAGGCCTGGGATCCATCTGCCTTTCTGCAGCTCTGAGCCCGTTTCCTCCAGCCTGGATGGCTTCCCGTGGGGCCTCTGCAGGTCCTTTCAAGTCCCCTGGCACCCCCAGCCCCACTTCCTGTGACCCCTGGCCCCAGCCTGACCCGCTCCACTCAATTTCCCGAGATGAGTTGCAGAAGGTTCGGGGCCTGTGTGCGGAGATGCGAGAATTAACGAGCTGCTCCTCGGCAGTTGGCAGTTTCCAGGCACCAGCTGGCCTGGAGTATTTACCCGGCACCCTCAGAGCGAGACAATTAAATGGAGCTTAGGCCAGGGCGCAGAGATGTCTATGAAGAGATGAAACCCTCCTAAGATGTTTTTCTAAGGGATCAGTGCCTGAGGCATGTTTCCAAGGCTCTGCAGTCTTTATTCGTTCTTAATAGTCGGTGATATGCTAATTTCAGAACATTTATTATATATATGTACTTGCTCATTTATTTAGCATTTACTATGTGCCAGGCTCCTCTACTTTATTAAATCCTCTGCAGAAAGTTCAATCATTTCAAGCAGGTATAATTATTCCACCTTACAGTTGAGGAAACTAATCCCAGCAAGGTGTGTAGACATGTCCCAGGTCATTCAGGGCAGCAGGATTTGAACCCAGGATGGTCTGAGTCCAAGCTTCTGCTTCTTGCCACAGGATAGGCACAATTCCTGGTCTTGGAGTGTGCGGAACACAGTGTTAGGCTGAGCCAAGAGCAAGAGAAGATCTGGTGGCTCTTTGTGCCTACTCTGCAACAGGTGCAGAGATGAATTATATGGAAAGCTCGCTGCATGCTGTGCAGGGTCAAACTAAAGATCTGTGCTGTACAAGATGTGAGTCCAGAAAGCCTGGTCCACTTGAGCTGGTTCTGAACAAACCAGATGCTGGACCTGAGGTCTGATCAGGAGTCTTCCAGGTAAAGATGGGGCAAAGGCCTTCCCAGGTGCAGAACTCAGCTAGGACATTGTGGTGTTCTGTGTGCTGAAGAGGCAGCTGGGCATCGTCTACCTGGATGTTGGACAGGAAGGCTTCCTGGCCAGAGGACTGAAGGAACACCCCCTGAGCCCTGACCCATTTCCGGTGCTGTGCGTCCAAGGGCAGCCGGCCATCCTGTGCTTCGGGCACCGTTGGCCCTGGGACCAATCAAGGCTCAGCTGCAGCTCTTGTGACCTCTTGACTCTGGGTCCAGGCTCTCGTGTGCTGGAGCCCCGCCCTGTGTGGCTATGTGGCCCAGGGTCAGTCACTTCCTGCCCAGAGCCCCAGCACACTCGCCTCACCTCCCTCCCTGCTCACACAGATCAGTGCTTTGTGTCGCACATGTTTTGGGGGGCACCTTGTGGGGACAGTGAGGCTATAGCCCTGGAGTCCCTGGAGATTTTCCACAGTCTTCCGCCTGGAACACACAGCAACAGTGCTGGTAAAATCACAGAGAATGTTTGAGGAAAACACCAGTAAGGTATGGTTGGAGATGGAATCGTGGGCCATGGAAGCTGTAGGGCCAGAGGTGGTGCCCCGAGGTGCCCACGTCACCCAGCTGAGCTGGGCTGTGAGGAGTAAAGGGCTGTGGCTCAGTGGCCTGGGTTCCAGCCCTAGCACCACCAAAACAAGAACCAAAACTCGCTTTGCCAAGAAGTGGCCCATGAGGAGCAGGAAGGGGGAGGCTTCAGGGACGGTCTCAGGGAGAGGGGTGGGTACCTGGCATCAGGTTGAACTGGATCCTGGTTCTGACATCCTCATCTATAAAGTGAGCATGCAGATAGGAGGATCAGAGGGCTCCAGACAAGCCTGGCATAGCTGATTGACAAGCAGTAGCTGGCACTGGTCTTCACAGTGGGTGGAAGTTTGTAGCCACCTGGGGCTTTGCGAGTGTCAGCATGTCACATGTGGGGGGAGAGTGTTGGTGGGATCGTCAGATCAACACTTGGTGGATGGACAGAGGGATGAATGAGTGACCAAAGGCCACTTTCACTGGGCAGAGGAGCTTAATCTATGTTTTGTGTGCCATCTGCCTAACTGCTGACATCTAGTAGCCTTTTAACTGATGGCTTGTAATTTATTTTAATTGGCCATATTGTATTACATGCTTACGTCAAGGTTCAGAGTTACAACCCGCTGTAATGCCTCTCAGTCCAGCCTCTACTCAGAACTTTTCTGTTTACAAACACGACCACACCTATCAACTGGCCCTGAACTCACAGTAACCTGTCAGGCAGGTTTTCCGAGCCTATTTCCAGGGAGGGAACCCAGACTCAGCAGCGTTCAGTCCCTTGTCACAGGTCACACAGCTCCTATGTTGCAGCGACAGAATTCAAGCCTGGACCTTTTGTCCTCATGGAGCACTGCCTGTTGGGATGTAAGGTCTGAGGAAGTTTGGAGCCAGATGGGAAGGTGTACAGCAGGGTGAGGGAAGCAAGAGGGCAGACAAGAAGGATGGAGTGAAGTAGGCCCCAGGGACCAGAGGCTTTGCCCGTTGTAGAGTTAGGGCCCGGCCGCAGGAGGCCAACTTCATGATGGGCATTGAGTCAGTGTGGGTGGGGAGGGCACCTGTCCCCCAGCTATGTGGCCACAGAAGGGACATTACCCTCTGAGCCTTGGTCTCTCCCTATGCCAGTGGAGGACTCGGTGAGCCTCTGAGAACCTTCACACCTGCAGACCTGAGCGTGGATCCCTCGGGACCACCTGCTCAGCCCTCCTCTCAGTCTCCCTGATTTTCCATGCTTTTGCTTGTGAATTTTGGACTCCATAAGGGTTCGAAAGTGACACACATTCCACAGACACTGTATTTCAAATTCTGACCTGGCCTGGCCTGGTGACATGGCAGGGGCCTCTCTGGCTGTTGGTATGGGGTGGCCCTGGTCACAGGGTAGTGAATGTCCAGGACTCCTGAGTGTGCATGTCCCTGGGAGAGTGCCCGGGGCCTTGGGCGCATCAGACACCTCTGTGATTTTTTCCATTTCCAGCTTACTCTGGCCTTGTAGGGACGTAACCTCATGGTAAGTAAAGGGCGTCTCTCTGCATTCCAGCCCATTCCCTGCCCCCAGCACCCACAGTCTGCGCCCCCAGATCTGAGGTTCAAAAGCTGTAGCCCCACGTGTGTTTACTGGCTCACATTCCCAGTCGATGCCCCCTCCCCCCGTCCCTGGGTTCTGCGTCTGTGGATTTAACCAGCTATAGATGGAAAATATTTGGGGAAAAAAAATTACATCTGTACCAAACATGCACAGACTTCTTCCTTCTGATTGTTCCCTAAACAATGTCATGTAACAGTTCCTGACGTGGCGTTTACAGTGTACCAGGAATTCTAAGTCATAGCGATGGTCTCCTGTCTACAGGAAGACACGTACGCAATATTCTGCCCTATTGTAGAAGGGACTTAAACCTCTCTAGGTTCATCCCACCAAGGACGACTGAGGCCCACTGAGGGCCACCCTGCTTGACTCAGCAAGGGCAGTGGGGCACTGATGTCTGTTGTTCCAGTGTAGCTGGGAAGCAAGTGCCTAAGTCCGCACCAGGTGCATCAGAGCAGGAAGAGGCCAGGACCTGCCTGCAGGAGGTGCCCTGATCCTAGGCAGGAACCTGAGAATGGACGGAGGAAAACTGACCCCACCAGGCACCCGTTGGTACCATGCTGGGCCTTTCCCCTCCACTTCTGTCAGTCTCCCTTGCAGTGGCCCACTTTAGACCAGGGCACAGAGGCTCAGAGAGGCAAATGCAACCCCTCTAGGTCACACAGCTGGCACAGCTGGGTGCCTGTCTCTCCAGGGTGCAGTGACTGGGCTGGAGTGCCCAGGACGCCAGAGGGAAGCAAGTACTCCGAGCCCAGTGGCCCTGAGCCGTATCCCCACCAGGCCAGCAGGGCTAGGGGTGGCCGTGCTTTACAAGGCCAGGGCTGCCGAGCTGTTTTGCTTCACAAATCCACGCAGGCTCATCTGGGCTGCGTTTGCGCCTTTATGAGTGTTCTTCAAAAGGCCAGCTCGGCTCTGCGCCCATCACCATGGAGACAGTGCTGGGTGGCTGAAACAGTCCGCCCTTGGAGGCTGCCAGGTGCTGGGGCAGCGCCACGTAGGGAGGATCCCGAGGCCTCCCTCGGAGCCACTTGTGGAGGGCGAGGGTCCTGGGTTAAATCTAGTCCTCTGAAAAGGACAGTCAAGGCCGAAGTATGGCAGGCAGCCCTCGGGCTGGAGTCTCCCCTCTGCCCTCTGGGCTTCTCCCTGCGGGTGACACCCCTGGAATTGGGACAGGCATTGGTCTGGTCTCAGACTCAATTGGCTGTACACCCTAAACCTGACCAAATCCCCTATGTAAACGCGAAAGCCAGCCCAGAGAACGGAAGGTTTTATCCACGGTCAGCCTCAGGACAGAGGCCCAGGCGCCTTGCTGGGCCCCGACTCAGCTCCGGGCTCTTCCCCCAGCGGCAGGGTGTGGCCCCGCGTGGGGCGGGGCTGCCCCAGGAGGCGGGGCTGCCCCAGGAGGTGGGGCTGGCTGAGCCTGGCTTTCGCCCCGGCCTCTTTGGCTTTCATTTGGGGTTCAAGTCTCAGGGGCTGTTCACAGATTCCAAAGGCGTTTGAACATTTTGGAAGCAATTTGTCAGCCTTGGAAGCTGTTCGGAGGCTCCAAAGACTGCTTAAAGATTCCAGAAACTTGCGTGCGCACGAAGCCTGGCGTATTCCAGACTTCGGGGAGCCTGACGGTCCTGGCGAGGATCCCCGAGGTGGTGGGAGAACTAGGGCTGGAAGTGTGGCCACACCCGCGGTTGTGCCGCAGGGAGACTTACGCCTGCGTGAGGCGCCCCCCCCACCCCACCCCCCACTTTCTCTGCGAGGTCCCTGTCAGTGAAGCTGCCAAGTCCATCTGCTTTGAAGAGGAACAGAAGATGGGTGGGTGTTACATCAGGAAGTCGGGATTTAGAATCCAGCCTTACCGCTCAGTTGCTGTGTGACCCAAGGTCGGTTACGGAACCTCTCTGGGCCTCCTTTCCCCTCATCTGTAAAATGGGAATGGATCATCCTGCCTGCTCCACGGGCCTGTCACTCTCCCATTTTGCTCAGGCATTTGTGAGATTAGTCAGAGGACACCGTTGAATGTCAGTCCACAAGTGAAAAGCTGGCCTGCTCTTACTGGGCTCCTGGCCCTACAATCAGACATCCCCGAGGCCCTGCCCTGCAGGGTCCAGTCCCTGGGGAGGAGCTGTGGACTGGCCTGCAGGCCACAGTGGCCAGGACACCCATGCCCGCCCATGCCCTGGGAGAGCTCCAGCCACAGCCCCGCCTCGCCTTTGCCTTCTCCCTACCTGTCCTGTCTCCAGTCTTACCACTGCCTCCGATCCAGTCTCTGCCGCTTCCTCTGGACTCTGCACACGTACTGTTCCTTTTGCCCAGAATGCTGTTCCACTTCCAGCCCTTGAGCCAGAACTCTTGTTCCCCTTGAAAAGTGACAAAGTCAAGCCTGCTGCCTGGGCAGGCAGCCCTGAGACAGGGCTGGAGCCGATTGACTGTCAGACCTCAGACTACAGGCTAGAGTTTTTGGACATGTGTTAACTCATTGAGTACCTCCCAAGAACCCTATGACTCAGGCCCTGATGTTTTTCAGAGGAAATGTGGCCCAGAGAGGCTTAGAAACTTATCAAAGTTCACACAGCTAGCGAGTATTCTAGCAGCACTAGTACTCACACCTGGCTGCCAGACGATTCTGCTGCCTTTTAGTTACAGAGCCGCACACGCACTAACCCCTCCCGCAGTGAATCTCACCCAGAGGCTCGTGTCCAGTCCTCTCTGGGCTTCGGGCATCAGGGCTTTGGCTCTTGAGCCACCTAGGACTGTCAGAGTGTGGCTATGCTTGGTCTGGAACTTGCAGCCACCCAATGCCAGTGTGAGGCCTCAGAGCAGGACCAGCCAGGGTAGGCCTTGGCTGGAGTAGTTGTCACATGGGTGTCCCATGGTCGGGGTGGCCGACCTAGCACAGAGGACAGGACAACCCAGCCCCAAGTCACGGGCTTCGGTCGGGAAGGAGGCAGCTGCCTTCCCCGGACCCATAGTCCTCTGCTCTCAGAGTCATCCTGCTGTCGCTTCAGTCCTCCAAGTGCGGCCCACCATGGCTGTCCTCCAGCCCTCCCTCCCGCCCCCAGGCGGCCACATCCTCACCCTGTGCATTTTCTCACCCAACATCTCAGGCCTGGAGCCTCCCCACTGCGTGCCACCTTCCCTCCAGCCCACTGGCCCTTCCCCGTGGCCATCCAGAGCCACCTTCCCAAGCTGGAGGCCCGGTTGTGGCATATCCACCGGAGCACCCTGATCCTGCGCAGGCCAGCGCTGAGTTCTGCCTGTCCTTTGAGGAAGGCCTGCTCCCTCCTCCCCGGGCCTCTGCACCCACCGCTCCCTGGGCTTGCTGCCCCCTTTTCCTTGTCCCAGCCTCGTCTCTTCCCCTTGTGCCCTGCTCCAGGTGTCCTGCCCCACACCTGGGCTGGTTGTCTCTCCGTCAGGGCCCCAGCTTGCTCATCCTCACCTGCTGACCTGTCTCCCTCCCTGGTGGATGGGACCCCACCCCAGATGCCAGGATGGCCTTTAGGGGTTGAAGCAGCTGCCACTGGGAAAATGGCACTTTCCTGCTCTCTGGCCGCAGGTCAGAGTCTGCTCTCGGCTCCCTGAGCTGTGCTGTGCGACTCGAGGCTAGTACGTTCCCCTTTCTGTGCCTTGGCAGCTAAGTGTCTATGAAAAGACAACCAGACTGGAGAGCTGCTTAGGGCCCTGTTGGTTCAGCCGTTCCACGGCTTGGTGTCCCAGCAGTGCCACTCTGCCTGCTGGTCTTTGTGCCCTCTCACTCTGCCTTGAAACTCCAGCCCCAGCTTCCGCCTTGCACAGCCTCTGCCGTGGCCTCTCCGGTGACCCTGCCTTTCCCACTCTGCTCGAAGACTTCCTGTGGGGACTGAGGCCCCCTTTATGCAGTTCCAGATCCAGGTCGAAGGGCAGCCCTGGGAGCCTCACCGGTCCCCCCACCCACCCTGCTGTCACGGGGCCGGCCATCTGCACAGCCCCCGTCGGACCATTAACTCAGTGTGAGTCAGATCAAGCCATAAATAAGTAACAGGGTGAAGGTCCCAGGAGGGCCCGACCCCAGCTGGCTTCCCCGTCCCTGGCCATATCAGGGGTCTCGACTGCCCAGGATGGACCCAATCTGACAGATCTTGACGTGTCATCACTGTCCCTAGAGAGGGCAGGGAGATTACCAGGCCGCCCCGGCCCCTTTAGTGTCAGTAATCGCCAATCAGTTTCCTGGGAACTGGTGAGGAGGCCCCTGGGTGTCTCCAGTGGGGAAGCCGCCTCTAATGGCTTTTATTTGGATTGCTGGAAATTGATTGGCTTTTTAAAATGGAGCTTTGGTTTTTCTCCCTGCGTCCTGAACACCTCTTGGGGCCACTCAGGCCGAAAGATGCGCCGAGGTGTGACCTAAGTCTCCGGAAGAACCTAGACCAGAGCTGGTCATCCTATAGCATTCGGCACCCCTCCACGGGACACACCCTCAACCGCAGTGCGATTAGTATCTCTGATCGCTGGGAAGTGCTGAGGAAGAGGAGGTGAGCTCGGACAGGTGGTCAGCCAGCGAACGGCAGCACTGAGAAAGGCCAGGGCTTTCCAGCATCAAAGCCTTGGTCCTCCCATTCGGACACCTTTCTCCCCAGAGTGTCACATAAAAGCCAAAGAATACAGGAGTCACAGCTTTTAGGCAGCTAGGCAAGAAATAAACTGGTAGTAATAATAGTAATAACAACAGCAGCTGCTATCGACCCAGCCCATCATGATAAAGCAGACCCTAAGCCCGTATCCTTTCACTCACACTACATTTCCTCCTTGTATTGCCGCAGGGACATTAGACCCACTTCACAGAGAGGCAAACTGAGACTCTGTTGAGCTAAGATTCAAACTGGGATGCATTTTTAAGTACTTGTATCTATTGAGAATATGAATGACAAAAAAATCTAAATAATAATGACTTAAATAATAATGGCCGTTAATTCCTTTCATAAGTGAAGTTCACAAGCAGCAGTGACTCCCCAGTCACAAAGGACCCAGATTCCAAGTCTTTTAAAAGTGGAAGCTGAAGCTCAGAGAGGGGCCCCCACCAAACAAAAATGAGGGCGGGGTCAAGTTCAGAAGCCTGTCTTGTCAAAAGCCTAAAGCCTGCCCAGTACTCTCCGCCCCTCCTGCATGTGGGAACTTTTCTCAGCTTCCTAGGTTGCTCCTCTCACTGTCCAGTTTCCGCCCTGGCTGCAGGGCCCCTTTAACCCCCGGAAGCAGTAATAGATGCCTCAATTCCATCCTGGGTCCACAGGAAGCATGTCATCCTGGGGCGTTTGTGCTCCAGCCTGATGCTCCCGAAGCCCTTTCCTCTCACGCAGTGAGCGGGGCTCAGAACGAAGAGCAGCTCCAAGTGGTGGGCAGAACCACAGCAGTGACAGGGACACTGCGTGCTCCTCAGCCAGTGGAGGAGCGACAGTGGACAGCAAAGAGCAAAGCTACGACGTCCTCCGAGGGTGCCAGGAACAGGTGACCTTTGGCAGGTGTCCACTGTGCCAATTCCAGCACACACACACACACACACACACACACACACACCCCTAAAATGCAACGGCGAAGTGGTGGGATGGGAAAAGGCCTCTCGAGCACTGTGAAATCACAACTAAAAGCAGGGAAGGGCACAGAGGCGGCAGCATTGTTACTCCTACTTTTCTCCCGCGGTTGAGGCCAGTGCTCAAGTGACTTAGCTGAGGTCACAGAGCCCCTAAACAGCGGAGGTGGGACTTGAACCCATGTCTTTCTGTCTCCCAAGTCCCTGCTCCTCTGGGAGAGTCTGTGACCTCAGCCTGAAGGGTTACCGTGTGGGGCCAGGGGCTGCCGCCACCAAGCAGGCCAGAGCTGGTGGGAGTAGAGACAAGGCCAGGCTGCTGTAGGGACCAGGCCCAGGCAGGGCGTGCGCCAGTCGGCTTCGGCCCGAATCCCAGAACACCTGCTGCAGCTGCTGTCCAGCTGGCTGCTGCACAACACCAGGCCGCTTCCTAATCCCCACTTCACACATAGGCCAGGCGGTGCAAGTCCTGTCCCACAGAGCCACAAAGCCGAGCTCCCTGCCTGGAACTGGGGCCCCAGGGGACGGTCTAACAGCATTTGGGCCAATGCCAAGATGACCATCATTGAGACTGGCAGGGACCTCAGCCAACCCCAGATCAAGGGCAAGAGCAGGTCCAGAGGTGGCCATCCTCACTTCCTGAGAAGAGACACAGACCCAGGTCTAGTGCCTTCTCCTCCCCTCACGCCGAGTGGGCCTCATCCACAGTCCAGGGAGCACCTACTGCTGCCTCCACCGCCAGACCCGCCCAGCCTCACCCCTCAACCTGACCACCACCTCCTCTGGGAAGACTGCAGACCCTCCCACTTCTGCATCACCAGGTGTAGAAGCGCACCTGTGGCTTTCTGTTTATCATGTCTCTCTGCCAGCACCACACATCTAGACCAAGGGGCACAGGTGACCTGTAAGGGTCATTGGGCAGACCCTGGCACCAAACACAACCCGTTTTCTGGGTGACTGTGTGTGCATTTGGGGACAGCAGTAATCACTTGCATCGACTCTCTTGAGAATCGCTGCTACAGACCATGCTGTTTTACAGCTGGGAGCCGTATCTGTCTCTGTGTCCTCAGGTGACACCCAGCAGGCAGCGCAGTGCATGGTAATTGAGTGAGTGTTGGTACAGCTTCTGTAGATGACTTTAAGCAAGGGAATTCGCCTCTTTCTGTCTTGGTTCTCAGCTGCAGTGTCAGGACAAGAGCAGAGAGTCCACATCTGGGCCTTTCCTTGTCTCTGTTTGCCACATTCACGTGATGGGCGCCGGGAAGGTGCGCATGAGAAGAATGCACGGGAGAGAAATTGGCAGGTGGCCGGGAGAATGGGTGTTGGAGGAGTGGGCGGCAGTGCTGGGCAGCTGGGTGCTGTGTGTGGACAAAGGACGCAGCATATGAATTCTTGGGTTCACTGTGCCGAAGGATAAGTCTGGGCAGAGGAAGATTAGTTGCTGGATAGCTGAATGGGTGGAGGGAAGGAGAGATCAGTGGAGAGAAAAGTAGATATTTGGTAGTGGATACATAGAAAGGTAGCTGGATTTTTTAAAATAAAAGTATCAGTAGGTGGGTAAATGGATGGATTTGTGAATAGATGAGTAGATAATTGGATGGATGGACGGGTGGGTGGACCAACAGATAGTTAAAAGGACAGACTTAAGATTGGTGAATGGATGTATAGAATTATACATCAAATATGTGCATTTGTGCCCGAGGAAAGAATAACATGACTGGATTGAGAGACTAGAAGATGGATGGATGGACAAACTGAGGGATTTGTTGGTCTCTACCCATCCCTGCCAGAGAGCAGGGCAAGGGCACGAGGCGGCTGCTGAGCCCTGCCAAGCCCCTCCTTCCCAGGAACCCAGGTTCTCGTGGGCAGTGGCCACACTTAGACACTGGCACAGAGGGAGACAAAGGAAGTGGGCAGACTGGAGGAGGGGGCAGGGGGCTGGGCTGCCCCGGGTTGTGGCCCCTGTTTACCCAGCTCTGGAAGGAAGCTCAGAGAAGGCTGTTCGTATTTCTTTCTTGAACGGGGAGCTGACATTAATGAACAGCTAATTAACATCTTGGAGTGCGATGGTTCCAGTGTCAGTGTCCCTAATTAGTCTCGCGCTAATCTGCTTTAATTAACTGTCCCTGTCGTGGTTTTAATTTAATTTTCAGCTCCAGCCTGGGATGGCAGCCCTATGAGCATTCGTCCCAGGGCGCCTGTGGCCAGGGCAGGGTGGGCCGGCCACGGCCAGCTTCCCAGGGGCATTACCAGGCAGCCAGGGTGAACAGGGCTGTAACCAAGGGCTTGGCTCTCCCGAGCCCTGGGGGCAGAAAACTTGGTGATGGGATACTTTTTTCCCATTCTCTGGGACTGTCCCCTGGTTACCAGAAGCTCACAGAACGTTCGTAAGTCCAGAGCACATCTGCAGCTGCACCTTGGTCTCAGGCAGCTCTGTGAGCTGACTGTGCTCCCAGACACGGACTATGTTTCAGAAACACCCCAAAGTCCGTCCTCGTTCTGGTACTTCCTAGCTGTGTGACCTTAGGAAAAGCACTTGACCTCTCTGAGCTGCTGTGAAATAGGGCTGATAATGTCACTGATGTCTTGCCTCCTACAGAGATGCCATTTTTCAGGAGTGATCTCCATGCACAGTCCCTGTGGTTAGAAGAGACCCTATAGAGATCACCCATGGGCCATGAGTGAAGGCTGGGAGGAAACCTGTGCTGGGGTGAGAAGGGCTGGGCCTGAAATCAAGACGCCAGATTCAGAATCCCTCATGCTCTGAGGGGACTGGAGGATGGAGGTGCAGCCGCTCTGAGCATCCCACACCTGGAAGGAGAGCCAGGTGCGAGCTGAGCGCTAGGGCCATCTGGAGGCAGGGCAAGGCCTCTGCCTTTTGCAAGGCAAAGCGGGAAGCACAGGAGAAGCTGTGGCTGCTTTGGCTGCAGGTGGAAGCCGAGTCCACACGCCGCCCCCTCGCAGGAGCCAGAGAAGTGTCTGCGAAGAGAGTTAGACAAATGAGTCCTGTGAGAAGAGCCGGCTGGTGTCGAGGGAGAAAGGAGCTCAGAAGCTGCCCCAGAGCCCCTGTGTCCCGAGGGGCTGGGAGCCAGGGGTGCAGGGCTGGGCTGAAAGCCGAGGCCTGAGGAGGGCAGAGGCCCCTAAGGAGTTTAACAGAACCCCAGGGTACTGGGGAGCCATTGCAGGGTTTTGAGCAGGAGGGTGACTTGATGGGGGAAGCGAATTAAAGTGAGGAGAGCAGAGAGCCCGTGCGGGGCCACTGTCAGCGGAACCTCCCCTCAGCGGCTGATGGGGACCCACAGTCTTTGGACAAGGTGGGGTGTGCCTCTCCCGTGGGCTTGGGTTTCGGAGTGTGTCTTTGTGGCATCTGCTCCCCGACTGTATCTCCTGCTTTCTCAAACAGGTCCACCCACCCCAAGAGAGGGAGAGGACAGAAGATGCATTCTCAGGGGTCATGGACTTCTAGGAGAATTTCATTGCCTGGATTTCTATTTTAATAACGATCCAAACAATCTGCTTTTGACCAGTCCTAAAGCAGCGTGCCCTCCCCAGCCGGAAGGTGTCCGGGCCTTACAGCTAGCACCTCGGGCGCATGCGCTGTGCAGCCACTGCCTTCCCCCAGGACCCAAATTCTTCCAATGCTTCGTCCACTTCTGGCCCATCTCTGAACCCGGGGTTGGGGGGGTGGCTGTCTGTGAATTGAGGTGAATTCTTTCTGCCTCCGCCTGCCTTTGACCTCCAGTTGATCTTTGCCTTCAGTCCAGCCGAGCCAAACCAGTTTTTCCTGAAATTCTTAGTCAATGAGTGTGGAATTCAGAGCTCCTGCCCCCTCCCTCCCTACTGGAGCAAAGGATTCCTCAGAAAGGAGAGGCCCGTCTGAAGCCCCCATCTCAGTCCGTCGCCCGGGGCCACCGTGCACTGCCCCAGAGCTGGGTCTGACCCAGCCTCAGGAGCCTCCCTGGTTTCCATCCATACTTGAACCTCAGGCCCTGTGTGGTCCATGTCTCTGGCAGGACCTGGATCCTCCTGTCTCCGCGTCCCCCACTCCCACTTGGCTCACAGCAGGGGCTGCAGAAGCTGCACGTTGCTCTGCAGGCCAAACAGCAGCCCCAGGCGCCTTCTTGGTCAGGGCTGGTGCCCCTGCAGGTCCTGACACAGAGGTGGCTTCGCCGCTCCTCCAGCTGGGTGCCGGCTGGCTCTTAAGCAGCTTGAAGTTCTGAGGCTCTCTGGGGTCACTGAGGGAATCAGGGTGAAGTGCCAGGACATAGCAAGTGCTCTATAAAATGAACTGGTGTCTGGGCTGGGGATTTAGCTCAGTAGTTCCGGTGCCTGTCTTGGAAGCACAAGAACCCAGGTTCGATTCCCCGGCAACCACCTACAATACTAGGCGTGGAGACTCACGCCCAGCAGCAATTAGCACCACATACCACAGTGCGGGGCTTGGTGGCTCACGCCTGTAATCCCAGCACTCGGGAGGCAGAGGCAGGAGGATTCCCATGATGTGAGCTGGAAGCTGAGCTCAGGGCCAGCCTGAACTACAAAGCGAGACCCTCCCTCAAAAAAAAAAAAAAAAACCAAAAACAAACAAACAAAATATAGAATGAACTGGTGTCTGTGAAACGGTGATGAAGTACCAGGGCACCCAGGCCAGATCCTCTGTACCCTCACACCTGTAGACTGGCTCCTGCGACCAAGTGGAACTAAACCTCATTCCAAAGTTAGGGGTCTGTTCAGCCCAGAACATGGCTTATCTGGGGCTAGGAGTGCTGCAGAGAAAAGGGGCCCAAAGCTACCCAGCCCCTTGGCTTCGTGCTGGGGGATTGAGCATGGCTCAGGAACATGGCTCAGAGCCACAGACACATGGAGACATGCTAGGGACAGAACCAGCACTGAGGCACAGGCATCCACTTAAAGAGGCCACTTCCGGCAGCCCCCAGGCAAAGATCAGGCTCTCACAGCAGGAGGGCCAGGCGACCTCAGCAGCTAGCCAAAGCCACACTCAGCAGCTCCACCGAAGCCCAGCCGGCTGCTCGGGTCTTGGCTGTCCTGGGTTTTGTGTCAGCACCTGTAGCGGGGACACCACCAGGGTGGAGCTCTGCAAGGGTCTGGGGACCACATGACACCCCTGCAGTTCCTATGTGGGGCTCAGGAGCCGCAGCGGCTGGGCCCAGGCTGCTCCCCAGCTCAGCGGATCACAGGCAAGGAGGGAAGCAGCCAGGCTCTGGGGCTCCCACCCCCGTGGCCCACCTGGGGCTCCTGAGGCCTCTTCCACATCTACTCTGGAGACATTCACCAGAGCCATCTGCTTCCGGCAGGAAGCAGCCAGAGGGTCCAGCCTGTGGGAGAAAGCCCAAGATATTTCCGGGTAACTGTGAACCCAGGCAGGACCACCCTGCAGCCAGGGCCTATGGCAGGGGGGGGTGACAGGGTCTGACAGCCCAGGATCAGGGCCACTGACATCACAGTCACCGCCCATTCCCCACGAAGAGCTGTGCAGTGTTAAAATCGCAGTCGAGCAAGAATGTTAGAATGTTGCAGGCCCGGAAAGGTTATAATCATGGAATTACAGAATGTTACAATCGTGTAATCACAGGAGCACTAAACCAGGAAGCTCAGAGAAGACCGAGCAGGAGGTTTAGAATGTTTCGAGTATAAAAAGGTCATAATCATAGAATTAGAGAATTTTACAACCATAGATTACTAAAATTGCAGCCTTATACGCAGCATTTGAGAATGTTAGTCACAGAACGGTGAACTGTTAGAGTAAGAACATAGGATATTCGCTGGTAGACTTACAAGGCAGGAATGAGAAGATGCTAAGAGTGACTTGTCATAATCAAGAATTTTTTTCCCTTCCGAAGCACTGGTGCTCAAACCAGGGCTTTGTACACACCAGGCAAGCGTTCAACAACTGAGCAGTGCCCTCGGCCCTAGAATTGGAGACCATCTTGGTCTTCTGGTGTTACAAAGTCACAGTAAGAGATAAAGAGCCAGATGTAGCGGCACATGCCCATAATCCTAATGCTCAGGAGGCTGAAGCAGAAGGATTGCCACGAATTCAAGGCCAGCTTGGGCTACATAGTGAGTTCAAGGCCGGGTCAAGAGAGACTGTCTCAACAGATCAAAAAAGTAAAAAAAAGAGAATCAGAGAATAGCTAGACAGGGTGGTACATGCCTGTAATCTCCGACGGCTAAGGCAGCAGAACTGTAAATTGCTTGTGCAATTTAGCGACTTAGTGAGACTCTGCCTCAAAATAAAAAGTGAAATAAGGGCTGGGGATATCACTCGGTATGCAGGCCCTGGGTTAAATTCCCAGGAAGGGGCAGAGAGGGTTCAGGGAACAGGGGCAGGGGATGTAGCTCAGTGGTCGAGCACTTGACTTACATGCATAAGGTCCCGGATTCAATTCCTAGTACAAGAATTAAGGCAAGAAAGAAAGGAAGGAAGGTAGTATGCATTAGAAAACAGGAGAGATGCAAGAGCACCTTACAGATCCTGTCAGAGGGGATGTCAGGGCTATGAAGAGGCCAGGGAGGCAAGGCCACAGCAAGCCCCAGTCTGCAGCCTCTGGGCAGGGACGGAGGGAGCCACTGCCCGGGCCTTAGACCGCCCCTGCCCTTCCCAGCCACGCATGCCCAGGGCGCAGTGGTCAGTGCAGTCCTTGGTGATTGGGTCTGGGGAGGCTACCTGTGCCCTGACCCCTGCCTGGTTCCTGGCCAGGGCACGAGGGGCCACCAAAAAGCCTCCTGCTGGCCTGCCTCCCCCAACCCCCGCCTGTGGCTGCCCAGGCAGCCACGCCACACCACGGAGTCTCACCTACACACTTCCCTCAGACCTGAGTCTATTTTCAGATCCCTCTGCGAGCCACGGCCACGATTCAACACGACCCTGTGCCTAAGCCTCAGGATAGTGGGGCCACTGGGGAGAGTGCTGTGGGGCTCAGAGGGGGGGAAATGATGGGACATCCTGGAGACAGGAGCCGGGTCCCAGAGTGCGCCGAGTTCTGGGCCACAGAAATGGTGCTAAAGTCATTCCTGGCAGAAGAAGAAGCAGGGCCCATGGATGCGCTTGGGAATCGTGCAGATTGTGTGCGTGGGCAGCGGAGGAGCGAGCCAAGCGCTGGCGGGCGATGGGCGGGAGTGGGCTGTGGGGACCCGGGGAGGAAGCCGGGACTCGCAGATGCCTTCACTGTGCAGGCTCCTCACAGGGCTCGCGTCCGCCCAACCATGGGTGGGAAGGGAGGGCCGGAGCCCACAGTTTGCTTTTCCTTGCTTCAGAAACAAGGAACTGCAAATTCCTTCCCAGGACCGGTGGCCAACGCTGGGCTAGATTCCAAAAAGCCAAGAAAGGGCTTCAGCAGGGGCCCTGGCCACTCGGGGCTGCTGGCTGCCCGGCCTTTGTCTGAGCAGGCTGGCACCAGACACGACGCGCCAAGGGAGGGTGGGTTCCAGGCCCTGAATGGGGCACTCACCGCCTCCCATTGCTTTGCGGTCGCTGCAGAAGTCTGCTCAAAGCAGGAGCCTACACACACCCAGGCGAAGGGCCAGGCGGCCTGTGCCACCCCTGGCTGGCTTAGTATTGCCAAAGGAGTGGGGCAAAAGATAGTGGCTCCTGAAGCCTCAGTTTCTCCTTTTTTAACATTGAGGTTCTAACAGAGCCTCCCCCACAGGGCCACCAGGTGGAACAGATATCTGGCCTCTAATAGGTTCCAAATTTATATTCATACCCTCCGCATCATCAACCCTAGAATCAATAAGAAGCCTTTATCCAATCACATACTTTACAGGCAGAATAACAGGCCTCCAGAACTCCAGGTGCCATTTCAGAGACAGAATAGTAATTGCCTGGTCACCAGGAGAAGGAAATGGTCAAGGAGGGAAGAGAGGAAAAGCTTGGAGTCAGCCAAGAGGCACAACCGTGTCTGAAGTTCTGAGCCTCGGTTGGGGGCCAAAGCAGGTGGGCAGCCCTGGGCAGGTGCAGACCACGCCTTTGCCATCCACACTGGCTACCTCCCCTCTGATGGGGACTCGGGGTGAGGGCTGGCAATGCAGGGTATTCAGCGAGGCCGTTCCCGTAAAGCCCACTGGACACTGTCTTGTACATAGTTGGTGTCCAGATTCAAGGAGGTAACAGAGCACTGAATACAAGTGACAATGTTTACAAAAACTCAACTATGAGCATCGTATGGTGTCATTTCTCTATTCAACAAGTTCTGAGTTCCTACTATGTGCCAGCCAACCTGCTGGGCCTTGTGGGTGAATTATCATCACATTTAACGGCCATCCTGACAAGTGAGTCTACTAACATTTCCATTTTACAGATGAAGAAACTGAGGCCTAGGAGCTCAAGCAGTTTGCCTGAGGTTAGACAGAGCGAGGCAGGAAGGCAGGGCTTTCCAAACCCAGAGCCTCAACTCATGCCACACCACAGTTGCAGAGATAGTGAGAACTACCAGCCGAGATGAGGAGGAGGACAGGTCCAAAGTGAACTCTGAATCCCACCCCCTGGTAGTTCTTGGTGGTGGACACAGACCTGGGCTTGCCAAGTGAGGGCTGACGTACTTCTCAGGCTCTTCAAGCTTTGAAGAAGAGGTGTCAGGTGAATCTGGAAGGAGCTGACCAGGTGAACTCCGGAGGGGGCCTGGCCACACTCTAGCCAGAGACAGCAGGGTTCCATTGACCTGATTCTCTGCCCCACGTAGCCCTGCAGAGGGAAGCAGGTAGGGAGGGGGAGGGGAGGGGAGGAGGGAAGAATCATGGTGTGAGTCCCACTCCTTCAAGGCTCCTGGGTCTCCAAGCAGGGAGAAGGGTACAGAAGAGGGAGTAAGGATCAGAGAAGCCAGCGTAGGGTGCAGCGGCAACCCAGGGGTGTCTGCATCCGAACACTGAGCCCTTGTGTGGCCTGGGGCTGGGCGTGTCGCCCTCTTGTCTCTTGATTCCTGCCTTAGTACCAATAGCAGACCAGTGCTCCTCTTTGTATTGCTGGGCAGAATAGTAATATTGGGTCTGGCACGTAGTAGGTGGTCAAGAAACAGTGGCTATTACCACTGCTCAGTTTTTAAGACTTTAACCCCATGGAGCCCTTCTCAGCTTGCTGGGCACAGTCACATCCACTGTCTCTTTGTTAGTTACTTTTCTGTTTCATTTTGTGAGGCTGAATCTTGTGTAGTTCAGACTGGCCTTCAACTCACGGTGTAGCCCAGGCTGGCCTGGAACTTGCAACGATCCTTTCCATCCACCATCTCTTCCACGTCTCACCAGGCTTCTGCAAAGTGTGCAGAGACTCTCATCAGAGAGATTAAGCGACTCACTCAGAATCACACAGCTTCTAAGGCTCGGGCTAGGGTGCAGCCCCGAGTTGTCACAGGACAGGCCTCCTGAGCCAGAGCCCTCCCCTGCTGCCCGGCTGCTCCGGCTCCCCTGCTGGGATTCAGGCCAGAGGCTCTCCCCTCCGGGAAGCCTCCCCATCACCTCCGTTCTCCCATGGCCACTCCTGCAGAGGGCACCACAGTGGTGAGGCGTCCTCACGAGGGACCGAGGGCCTGGCCAACACCTCTATAGGGAAGGGGCACAATGAATATACCGTTAATGACTCAGCTATACCCTGCAGGGGGCCACAGGTGTGGACACAGCTGCAGCTGTGCACCTGGGCAGATGTGGGACAGGAGTACACGTGGGGACGGGGCAGGATGTGGAGCTGGTGGGGATGCCCTTTTCCCCAACCCAGTGGTGGCAAACCTATGGCATGTGCGTTACTGTGTTTGTCTTAGAAGACAAAAGACGTTAACATATGAGTTTTTTTTCCCAAACTAAAACCTCAGTATTCAGATTTAACTGTAGTGTTGGCACTCTGTAAGGAATAAGCGGGCTTCGGGTTCGACTTTGGGCTCTTGAGCTCTAAAAGGTTCACCATCCCTGCCTGAACTCCACGCACACATATTTTTTTAAAAAGTACTAGAGACAATGTTGACACAAGTTTATAAGAAACAGAGGAAAATCCTTGGGTGGCTTTTTTTTTTTTTAATTTAGAGAATTTTTTATAGTAGGTAGAACAAAGTACAGCCATAAAATGGAAGATGGGAGGAATAAGATTGAAATTAAAGCACACTAAAATTGTTTGGGAGGCAGATAAGGGCATCAATTAACATAGTAAAGACAAATGGACATGTAAAAATGTCAGGGTTGGGCTGCAGGATGGGTAACTCAAGGGGAGAGTGTGTACTTGGTCATTATGTGTGAGGACCTGGATTCCATCACTAGCCCTGAAAAGAAAAGGTAAAAGATCTCCATAAAAGACTAGAATATGCAACTTCTCAACCCATAAAAGGAATAAAAAGACAAAGAAAATTCAGTAGGGCATGGGAGCACAAGCCTATTCTTCCAGCATCCTGGGAGGCTGAGGCAGGAGGATCACAAGCCTGGGTTACCTACTGACTTAGAGAAACTCTGTCTCCAAATAAGAATTCTTTTAAGAAGTAGGGGAAGGGCTGGGAATGTAGCTGGGAAAGCCCTGGGTTCAATTCTTAGTACAAAATAAATTAAATAAATGATACAGAAAACACATGATAGTTATGCATCAGCTCACATGTAGAGTAACATTCACAGTAAATGCAAATAGATTGTTAAAAAGCAGAAATTCTTAGTTTAGATGGGGAAAAAAATCTATCAGGCTCTATCTGTGGACCAGAGATAAGCCTGAGAGAATACGATGTACAAAGGGTGACAGCAAAGAGAAAGAAATGCTCTCTAGAAAACAGCTGAAAGCAAGATAAATTTCAGGGGGTCAGAAAACTTCAAGACAGAAACAGCATTATTAAGGTAAAAGAGGATCACTTGCTTAATGACAAGATACACTAATGCTGAACTTATACACACTCCGAACAGTCTCAAAACACTTTTAGAAATGTATCTGACATTTTTGCAAGAAACACTATCAGAGCCAGTCCACAAGCTTAGCAGGCTCCTTCTTCAGCACAGACATCTCAGAACTGACAATAGACACAGACTATTAGACTCAGATGACTTAATTAATAAGAACCCTGTTCCCAAGCATTGTTTTCAGATCCACCACACAGCAGGGCACACACAGCCCACCAGGTCTTCCTGGGTAGGTGGGCACACAGGGCCAAGTGATGAGACACAGAAGCCACCGCTGTTAGCTTCATGGGTGCCCAGGTGTTAGAGGGGTCTGATGGGGCTTAGCCAGGTGCTCAGAACTCAATGCTTCCTGGCACATAACCCTGGACAGTGAAATATGCAGTTTGAATCTCAGTTACCTGGTGTGAGAAATATAGATTTGAGATCAGCAAACCAGAAAGGGCAGAGACTAAGATTTGTCTTGCTGACTAGACAGCTAAGGCTGTGTTCTGATACGACTTCACTTTCAAAGATAGGTGGCGGGCCACACTTGGCCTAGATCATGCCATATACCTTACCAGGATCGTGACTGTGTGAAATAATAATAGCCCTCACACACAGATGGTGCTCAGTAAGCTGAGCATGCTGGCACACACCTGTAATCCCAGCTACTTGGGAGGCTGAGGCAGGAGGTCTCAAAACTGGAGTCCAGTCAGGACAACTTAGCAAAAGCGCCATCTCGAAACATTTTTTCAAAGGTCTGGGGATGGAGATCAGCAGTCCCAAAATTAAGGAGGAAAAAAAAAGACAGTACTCAATAAATTGTACCTATCAGGAAAGAGGAAGCCAGGAGAATGTGTACACAAACACAGACATGCATATGAGTGGATATTGAAGAGTGCGATGGACACATGAGCAGGTTTTGCGCACACAGGAAGGCACAGCCGTGGGTGGATATGTTTCCACACATGCAGGCAAATCAGCTAGAATGTGAGATAATAAGAACGTTGGCCTCGGGCTGGAGATGTAGCTCAGTGGTTGAGCAGTTCTCAGCACGTGAGGCCCTAGGTTCATCTCCAGCCGTGGAAAAGAGAAGGGACAAGAAGTACTGGCCTCACTGCATGGCAAAGAGGTGACAAGACAATGCTCAGTCAGCGCATTGTCTGGCACACAGTAAGAAGCAGGACCAGCTCACATCACCATGGGGACAGGTTCTGCAGCCCAGCCAGGGGTCCCCACCGCCACCCTGGAGGCCCTGTTTGTGTGCTTGTTTCCAGAGGGAAGCCGAGCTAATGAGGAGTCCATCTTCATGGCCAGGAGGTGCCCAGAACAGCCCTGATGGGCACGCAACTTTACTTTCTCCTGAGAGGTTAGAAGAATGAGGAGAAAAGGCATTTTAATCCCTCCTCACGTCTCCAAGGGCCAGAGGACATGTGCTGAGTTGGAATTTTTCATCTTCGTCCTTTTTTTTCCCTTGACACAGCCATCCCAGAAACATCTGTGAGATAAAACAGAGGAGGCCTTATGAATTCAGCTCAGACCCAGCCCGGCTCCCACCCCGAGCGAGTAAGACATGAATCACCGGCCTGGGGGCCGAGTGGCCCTGCAGAGCGGCCTCTCCAGCAGGGCCCTGGCCTTTCTTGAGTAGCTGCTTTTGATTCCCTCGAAGCCTTCTGATCCTCCATACTCCACATGGCTCGTGTGTCCAAGGGGAGGCCCGTGGAGAGCGTCGCCCTGCGCTGGGGTGGGGGTCAGCCACCCCTCCTGGGACTCTCAGAGTCCGACTGGGACTCGGGCACCGGGGGGTCCAGAGATGAACAGAGGAGTCAGAGCCCCTGCGTGGCTTATTTCTCCATTATTTGAAAATGCTAGGAAGAGATAAACAAGCTGGTCTTATGACTGTAGCTACAATGGGCAGCGTACAGTACTTGGCACAGTGATCCATAGAATATCGTGCGCAGGACATTTTTATCTCACAGGCAAAGGGGAGCGTGCATTAGCTGCCGCCATCAGGGATCAGCTGGGTGAGTTCTCAGCCAGATGTTCATTGAACTTGTCTTTCTGGGGCCTACACACTCAGATCCCACGAGACAGCTGCAGCCTGCGCTCTTTCTCACCCCGCATCTCACTTTTTCTGTTTTTAAAGAAAGTGAGTGGACCTTGGAGGAGTGATGCCCTTTAGTCTTTGCAGCACGTACCAGGGCCAAGGAGCGTGACCACCCTGCTTGTCTGGGGGGAAAGCCCATACTGGGGTCCACTGTGCTGGTCCCCAGGAGGCTGAAGAGGAGGGCAGGAAGCAGTGGTGTCCTCAGCCGCAAAGGAGGTGCAGGAGGGGAGGAGAGAGCCCTCGGAGTCCCTGCGGCTGGAGGGGCCACCAGGAGTAGCAGGATGGAGGAGGGCCCCAGGACGGGATATGCGTTGCGGAGATGGGGGGGTCAGCAAAGTCAGAGTCAGGAGAGCACAGGCTTTCACAAGACGCCCCACCCAGGAGAGCCCAGTCATCCTCAGTCCCAAGGCACTGTGAAGAAAGCAGCCAAGGCCTAAAGGAAGGAAGTGGTTCCCCCTGGGCCCCCCAAATCTCTGCCCAGCACCATCTCCATATCCAGGAGGAGACACTTCTGCCCTCCCTCCCCTGACACACACAGACACCTGCTCTCCCTGGCCAACCACTGTGTGGGAAGGGGACCGTGTGTCACTTCTGGCTGCGTTAGGAGAGGGAGGAGAGAAAGGATTTCTCTACTGCTGAAGAATTCAGCCCCGGGCTATTGTCCAAGTGAGGAAGTTGAGTCACAAGGACCAAGTAACATATTCCATATCGTTTATAATAAGCCCGGATTGTGAGCGGGGACAAAGTGGGAAGGTGAAGACCAGCCAGGCCCAGCCATCTCCCCCTTCCTGGGTCATCCTGTCCACCTGAGGATAGCCCCAGACTGCTCCTGGTCAGCTTCCCAGCCTTGCCCACCACCTTCCCAGAATCCTTAGCAACAGACAGGCAGCCTGAGGGGGGCAGGAATCCCCCGCCCAGCCCGTGGAAGGGGCCGCTCCTGTTTACCCAGCTGGTGAAGCCTGGGCTGGGGTCAGGAGGAGGCCTCGGAGGCCTGTCATCCAGCTTGCACCCCACTGCTCAGGTCCTCTGACCCCCTGGCTCCCTTTCTAGCTGCCCCCCTCAAAGAAGTGGCCCCAGGTGGAACTTGGCCTCCTGGGAAAAGCGAGCTTGGTTCCCATTACATCCCCTTTATGTCTCTGCTCTTTCATCTTCCCTGTGAGGAAATGGAATCCAGCCTCCAAAGCTGTTAGTGAGGGCCAGCTGGACAGAGTATCGGGGTCTGGGACCAAAAACCTGAGTTTCTGGGGTCCCAGTTCTGTGTGTCCCTGGCAAACCGTGCACCCTCTCTGAGCATCAGTGTTCATCTGAGGTCCGAGAGCCCTTGTCACTCTTGTCTCGTCAGGATCCTTGTGACGCTCAAGTGCAAAATAACAACTGTGGGAATGCATGGTGGTTTCAGAATGCAATATGGGCGATGATTGGGATAACTGTGATTGACAAGGGGAGATCTCTGATCAGAGAGATGCGTTGAAGTAACGGGGAGCACGCATCGGCTGGCTGTCAAAGGGCCTCATGGTGAGGCTCCGGGGCTGTCTACACTTCGCTTTTCTAACACCACTTCCCTGTGTCGAAGTGGGACCCAAAGAAAAATCACACTACAGAGGGTATGGGCTCAGAACGTGAGCGTGTCAAATATGACTGAGACTATAGACTGCTCACTCTGCAGATGGGAAAGACAAAGCCTGGAGGAGCAAAAGGAGCCGACTGCAGTGCTCCCACCTGGAATCCCAGCATCTCAGGAGGCTGGAGCAGGGAGATCTCAAATCTGAGGCCAGCCCGGGCAACTTAGTGATAACCTGTCTCAAACTAAAAAAAGGGACAGAGATGACACTCAGTGGGAAGGTACTGGATCTGATTCCTGTATCTCAAAAAAAAGCAAAACGAGTTTCCTAGGATATCAGAAATGAGGCCATCCTTGCCTGATCCAGGGCCAGCACTGTGAGTCAAGCATAGTATTCTTCCCACCAAGCCAGACGCTACTTTGGGATCCTCTCAGTACAGCGTGCCAGGCAGCTAGTCAGAGATGGGCATAGGGTGAAGCTATGTGCACAAGCCTGAGCATGGCTCAGCTGGGCCTCAGCCCTGGTTTCCTCTCTGCTCTGCCCTTCTGCTTGTTCCAGAACCCAGCTGCCACTGAGACCCACCATGTTCCCAGTTCTACACGAAGCCTGAATGAGGCCTGGTTGCTCTCGGCAAGGGCCTGAGGTCCAGTGGGGAGGAAGCTCAAGGGGAGGATTGTTATGACAGAGAGACCGGCCCTTGGGAACTTGAGAAGGAGCCACCTGGCTCTTTGGGGACAGGGTGGAGGCCGGGAAGGCTTCCCAAATCACACCTGGGAGTTGGCACCCTGCCAGCAAACAAAGAGCAATGTGCGGAGTCCAGGAGAGGGCTTCCTGGATGAGGAGAAGGTATCATAGCAGGGACCCCAACCTGATGAAAGAGTATTTGTGGTATTGAGAAGGGGCACAGATGGAAGGAGTGACCTGGGGTAGGAGGGGACATTTCTAGGCTGGTTTCCTATTTGGGTTGAAGTCCAGCTACAGATCTGCAGTGCCTGCCAAGCTCACCCACTGCCCCCGGTGCTCCCTCAGCACACTGATGAGGTCCTTCTTTGCCAGACCAGAAGCCCGGGTAGGGTAGGGCCTGAGTCTTCCTGTTACTTGCTGGAGTTTGAACCAAGCCCTGGCACAGTGCCTAGCTGACTAATAAAAGGTACTTTGCAAATCTTGGATGGATGGATGGATGTTGTACAGCCTCTCTTAGCCTGTTTTCTCTTTTGGAAACTGGGGTATATAGTACAAACCTCATGGAAATATGGTACCTATTAAATAAGGGAAGGGGCTAATGCTCCCAGCATAGTGTCTGGCATTTAAAAGAAATTACTAGAGGAATAATCATGCCAGC
Source organism: Petromus typicus (assembly GCA_004026965.1). Classification (NCBI taxonomy): domain Eukaryota; kingdom Metazoa; phylum Chordata; class Mammalia; order Rodentia; family Petromuridae; genus Petromus; species Petromus typicus. The sequence goes on from PVIR01004546.1 coordinate 50,392, forward strand.
ATAAACATGAGCATCAAGACCCTGCGTCAGGAGCTCCTGGTGAATGACTTTTGCTCACTGTGCTAAGATGCTTACACAGGGGCAGCCTGGGACGCAACTCTTGCAAACAACAGTTGCGCCGAGCCGCAGGTGAGAAAATCCCCTACCATGTTCTGTGAGAACACGAGAAAGTGGAACTAACTGGGTCTTCTGTGCAGCTGCCCCATTCTGACCCTTTCCACGTGTCAGCCGCTGAACTCCACGGCAACCCCAAGTCAGAGGGACACACCGACAGACGGGTGTGCTACAGGCCACGCAGCCAGGAAGTGGGCCGATTCCCAAGGCCGCCGTCTTCGGGAGTAGAGGGAGTTACGAGGGCAGACGTTGCGTCTGTCCCCAGGAAGGTGCCTGGCACGTGGTGGTTGCCCATGGGAGAGAGGGAGGGATGGATGGATGGATGGATAGGTGGGTGGGTGAATCTGCACACCTCCAGCCCTTCAAGCAGGTGCCAGGCTCTATACTATTTTCTGTGGACAGAAGTTATGGGTCTGATCTAAGTGTTTGCCCAGTCTGTTTTTAAAGCTTGCCAAGGACACACACTTTGCCATCCATTCCTGTCTGTCACCACTCAGAAGCGGCCTTGTTGTTCCTCTGATCTTAGCCAGAGCCACTTGCTGGCCTTTAAATCCTCACAGAGCACAAGGGTGGCAGAGAAGGCTCGGTGCCAAGGGGACAGTGTTCAGCTCAGCTCCAGAGGTGGGACCCTGCTCACTTCTGCCACCAACATCAGTATGTCTTTAGACAGTCAGGTCCCTCTCTGAGCCTGGCTGTCCTCGGTGGCACAGGAGGATGGCAGTGGCTGGCTGTCCAGTCCTGAGGGTGGAAGACACATGCGTGGTCCTGCCTAGGACACAGCCAGGAGCCTGGGTGTTCTGGAAACGTTCAGTGGTAGACTGGGCTCAGGAGCACTGTTGGTTGTGAGAGAGGGGTAGGGAAGGCCACAGGAGAGTGAAGGAGCTGCCCCATCCCTGTCCAGCGCCCCATTATTCCTGTCCTGTCTGTTCCAATGCAGGAAGTGTCCATCCCTTGAACTTCGCGGCTGAAGGCCTGGTGTCTCTGGGAAAGATCCCATCTTAGTGCAATGTAGTGGAGAGAGTACCATGTGATTCCTTGGCAGAGACCCGACCCTGGCTTCTCTGCCTGGCCTGGGTTAGAGGGAATGAGACACTGCCCAGGAAGGGCAGATGCCAAGATCAGGGTGAGATGAGAGGTCCCCAGCAGCAGTTCCAAGCGGCCTCTTAAGGGGCAGCTTGTGGGGAGGGGTGCGTGGTGGGGTTGGGGGAGGGGTAAGAGGAGGACCCTAAAAATGGACCAGACAGCTGCCAAGGACAGCTTTCCTCCCTTTCAAGTTTTTGCCAAGGAGCAGCACAGCCACAGGCTCCACGCGGCCCAGGGAGGACGCTCTGCCAGCCCCTGGGCACCTGTCCCAGAAGCCTCATTATGGGCTCCCCAGGGGCAGCCGGCTCTGCGGCACAGTCACTGGGGAGAAGCGTGCTGAGAGAGTGAAACGCAGCAGTGAGGGGAACACTTCTCTTCCCTCGCAGAGGATGACGCAGCTTCTAGCCCTGCCTTGACCCCATGGCGAGTCCTCATTAAACTGACCGTCTCCCTGCATGCTCACTGTCACCTCCTGGCGCCTCCTCGCTGGCCCCCGCAGCCCATTCCTCACTCAGCAGACCGAGGCCCTGTTCCGATCACCACTCACTTCCGGCTTCGCCACACTGGGAGCCAGTCAGGCTCCGGGCTCTGGTTCCTTCCCTGCTCCCCTCACCCACCCGCTCAGAAGCCCTGGGCTTCTTCCTGGTCTCCTGAGCAGCTTCTGTTCTGTTTGCCAGGAGTCTCTCTCTTGTACCCTCCCTCAACCAGCGCCTGCTGAGCCTGCGTGTCTCAGGCCTGATGTCCCCTCCTCCGAGAAGCCCTCCTTGGCCACACAGCTCAAGTGCCCGGACTCTCCGGCTCATCCTAATTATTTACTTTCTATCCACCTATTTTCCACCTTCCCCACTGCAGTCCAGTCTCAAGAAGAAACCCAGTTTGTCCTTTCTGCTGCTGCAGGATAGTGCCTGGCATGTGTAGGGCATCCCAGGGGCCAAATGAATAGCCCACCCTCAGAGGCAGGTGATATGAATGTGCGTTCATTGAGGCCCTGTGGGTCCTCAGCACCATCCACCTGGAATCTCGTTTTGATCTCACAGAATAAAGCCTTCCTAGGGAATTACCCCATTTTACAGCCCAGGAAACTGAGGCTCTGAGGATTCAAGCAACTTTCCCATGACCGGCAGAAAGCAAGAAGCAAAGATCCAGGTCTGTCTGATCCTAAGACAGTTCTTATATCTGTTAGGACAGGAGTCACTACCCTTGTTTCATACCCCCAGGGGACAGAAATGCAGAGCTGGGCTGGTTTGCCTTACAACCGAGGCTAGGAAGATCTGGGGCTGAGATCTGAACCCAGACTACTGCCCCCACTGAGGGGACAGAGGTGATAGGGAGCCCAGCAACTGACTACACAGTCGGGGGTTTGGGGTCGGCAGGAGGCTGTCCAGCTGGACAGCAGAGCCCAGTGCCCAGATACCCCCAGGGAAAGATGACAGGAGGAGATTGGCAAGTGGCATTCACTGAGTATTCCTTGCCCTCCCAGAAGCACCCTCATGACAGTCTTAGGAAGAAGAATGCTATTGTCTCTATTTTGCAGATGGCAAAGGTGAGGCCTGGGAAGCTAAATGACTCGCCCCTGGTCACCCAGCAAGGAAGTGGTATAGTTGGTCAAGCCCAGCAGACAGCCTGGCTCCCCCTCTTGGAGGAGATAAATCGGAGTGGGGAGTTGAGGTCCTGGTTTGAGGAAAGGGCTCCAGGGCCAGCAGGATAAGCTAATTCTACAGTCCAGCGCTACCAGATTCCAATCTTTGGGACTGTAACTGACCCCAGCATTTTGGAGGCCCTCCAGCAGGGCAGGAGAATGCTAGGTTCTGCCCCTGGCTGCGGGCCTTTGTCTGCTCCTCAGCTGGGCTGACTTCTGCCTGTGCCCGCCACAACCCACCCTGTCTGTCCCAGCCAGGCAGTCAAGTGCTGAGAGCCAGGATTCATCAAGCCCCACCCAGTGGGCCCCACTTCTAGGAGAGAGCCGTAGGGGAGGGAAAGCGTGCCCTGTCCAGCTCCCTTCAAGCCTCCTCCTCTGCCTCTCACTAAATCGGTGACATTGGACAGGTGACTCACCTCTCCACACCTGTGTTCCCTGCGGATGGGCTAATTACAGTAGACTTTGAGATTACATGAATTAATCCACATAAGACACTAAAGACGGTGCCTACCCCAGAGGAAGTGCAGAGTGTGAGCTGCTATTTATCAGAAGATTACAGACATTAAAATATTGGCGCTGGCCTCTCTTAGAACTGAGGAGAGACTCTTCCCAAACGGGGTTGCCGTGAGGTCAGAGGAAGGAAATGCAGGAGTTGTGGTCTCGGGCCCTCACTTGGTGACAGCCAGGGCTTCGCTCTGCAGGCCGCCTTTCAGCACAAGTTGCCTCCCGCTCTTCATCTCTAGTTTTCTCAAGGATTAGAGTCCCTCTCTGTGGGTGCTGGAGCTAAGTGCTTGTCACGTTTATGAGCTTTCAGAGCGGCTTTTAGAAACAGCCAGGCTCCCCACTTTTCCAAGGCCGCAGATAAGAGAGAGGTTTATGAGATTAGAGGTTTGTCATCGTCCTCCGCTTTACTGTCTGCCTCTCTCCCGCTCTCTGGGTTTCCTCCTCTTTTACAAATCCATAGCTCGGGCTGAGAGTAGCAGCCCCAGAACCCCATAAACACGCTGTTCAAATAAAGGAGACTTTTAGGGGAAGCCCAGTCAAGTTTCCATTTAAAGGCGATCGCTCTAAACGGTCGTGTCTGGGCCATTTGTCGTAACGTCTCCCAGCTGCTGGGCCAAGATCACTTGTGCAGTGAGCCTTGCTGCTGCCTCGTAAATTTCAACTTTTGACCCTTTAAAGCTGAGAAGGTGTGGGATCTTTGTAAGCTTTGGGGATGGGAGTGTTTTAGAGGAACTTTTTAAAGAACCCATTTTGTCTTTGGGAATGTTTGGGGTCAAGTGGACCCTAAGGAGCTTTATAGACGTGCCAGCGATGCCCAGGTCTCTCCTGTGCCATGGGGAACTGTATGGTTTGAGAAAGTCCCAGGGCAGGGACTGGACAGGCTTTCTGGGCTGTAGGCTGTCGCACAGCTAGGAGGAGGACAGCACTGCCCCATCTGCAGGCACTGGACACAAAGGCTTCTCCAGGACCAGGCAGTGCAGTGGATCACTGTTGTCATCACTGCTGTCGGCCTTGTCCGGCACCCAGACTCAGGGTTCCAGCTGCAGATCCCACTTGCTATGCAGGCCCCCAGCTCATGCCGTGGCCCAGGCTACTCCATTGCTGGGCACATTCTTCTGCCACTCTTGTGCCTCACCTTCTTCTTTGTCTCCAAAGTGATATTACCTCCAGGAAACAGTAGTGCTAAGGAGCCCTCCTCTGGCCTTGCCCCACACATCTCCCCAGGCTGGGAGCCCTTGGAGCCTTGAGTCTTGACAGACTCCTATTCATCCTTCAGCACCCTATCCAAATTGCCCCTTCTCTGGAGAGCCTTCCTTGATTTCCCTAGCTGATCACCTTCATCTCCTTGCTCCCTAGTGAGCCTCGAGGCCAAGTCCTCTTTGGCTCTGTGCCTAGTGCCTAGCACAGAACTGGGCACAACGTAACTGTTTGGGAAAAGCATGTTGAGATTTGTTTTGTTCTGTTTTATTTCTTACAGAGCTAAAAATCGAACCCAGAGCCTCCCATTGTCCCAAGAAAGTGCTATACCACTGAGCTACATGCCCAGCCCTCTTTTTTCCTTTTATTTTAAAATCTTACTTTGAGGCAGGTTCTCAATGAGTTGCCTAGGGTGGTGTGGAACTTGTGATCCTCTTGCCTCAGCCTCCTGAGCAGCTGGGATTCTAGGTATGTGCCACCTCACCTGACTTTATTGAGAGGTTTTTTAGAAGTCTGTTTAAATCTGGAGCAGGCCTTAGTGAAGCCACACGTGTGATCTCAAGCCTCCAGGGTCCAGCAGGGCTCAGCCCAGAAAGCCAGAGCTTTGTGAGATTAGGGAGACAAGGGTCTAGCAGAGAGAATGTTGGGGGGAGGGGGACCCAAGAACCCACCATGTTCTTCCAGGTGCCGCCAGGAGCATTCCTAACCTGGAATCGTGCTCCAAGACCCTCTAGCACCCCAGAAGTGGCTGTAGTTGGGAGCCAGAAAGGTCTTGTCCACCATCACTCAGTGGACCTCCTTAAAACGGGGAGCCCAGAGTGAGCCCCACCCCTGCAGCGAGACGGGCTGCTGAGCTGTCACTCTGCTCTTGTCTTATAGCCTAGGACCCTGTTGGCTTTTTAGCAGCTTTTGGCTTGCGCTCAGTTGAGACCCCCAGATCCTTCTCGCCAGGACGCATGCCAACCCACATCTTGTGCATTTGATTTATGGCTTGGGTTCACGGAGGCCTATTCCGGCTCCCCAGAAGCCAACCGAAGAAAGAGAAAGGTTTTCGCACCCCTGGGAAGGAGAATGATTCCAGGCCCCTCCCCTGGGGAGCCTCCGGTGTGAATGTGGGAGGGTCCTCCAAGCCTGTTTTTCTTTCCTGCTCTTTTCTCCCTGAAGTGCTAAACGCCGGAATATCTTGTACTTCCGGAAAGCACCCATACATAGCTGGGAGAGATAGAGACACAGGGGCAGATTTGGAGGCTAAGGCTCTGGGCAGGGTGTCCCTGAGCCTCAGGCTCGCACCTGCAGAAAGACAGTGACAAATCTCCATGTCATGGCATTGTTAGGAGCAAGAAACCTAGGCAGGAAGTCCCTTCCCGGGCACAGTGGCTCTTTGTGTCTGGGCTCTTAGCTGGGACTGAGCACACCCGTCCCGTGGTTCTTGGACTAAAGGCCGCTGTGATATCATTCCTGCCTCGCCAAATGCTCTTCCCCAGCTGAGCTTTTGAAATGTCACGGTCCCTCACGTGATTGCCCTGAGGTGCCCTTGTTCGTGTCCTTCATGGGCTGTCACACTGTGTGTTGGTCTCCTTGTCCAGTGCTTCCTCCCTCTGTCTTTCCTCACTAGACAGTCAGTCCCTCCAGGGCAGGGGCCACACCTCCTTCTCTGCCTGTTTCTGAGGTCAGAACGGCCATTATGAACTTGGGACGTTCCCTGAGGCTTCGGCGAAGAATCCCAACAGTGTTAAGAGAGTGGAGCGAGGGAATCCATAACAAACCAGAAAGAGAAGCATATGCATTCCTTTCTGCCACCGAGATGCTCACATTCCCAGCCTGGGCCTCAGTTTCTCTCTGTGTCAAATACAAGATGCGGAGAGCAAACTAAGTTTCGCTGAGTCCTTCTGGTTCCAACAGATTCCAAGTCAGCACTGAGACATTACAGGGAAAAGGACATTACACCAAATCCCATTGCCTGTTGGTTGGAAAATAACTTCTGCCAGGGATCTCTCTGGCTCTGTCACTTTCTCCACTGGCCCGGAACACTGTCCTGCGCAGCGCCAGGCCTGCAGAACCCACATGGAAAAGTTCACAGCTCCCTCCTGCCTGGGGCCGGGTGACAAAGCCCATAATAGGTGTGTGGCAGCTGCTTCCCCGGGGGTCCCAGGGTTTGTTGCCTTAACCGACTCATGGAGCAGGTAAAAAATTCCAGACATGTTCTCCGCTGACAGCTAATTGTGTCCTTTATTAATGACCACAGCTTTCTTGGGGCAGGTGGGAGGCAGGACGGGACCGCTCAGCCCTGGGGGGGTGGGTTCCCTCAGGTGGGGCTGATGACCACATTTCTGGGGAAGTGCTGCGTGCAGCGACCCTGAAAAAGCCCCCAGCTGAAGCCAGGCGGGGGGTGTCCCAGGCTCCCAGCCCCGGTGGTGATGCAGATACTTAGGAATCTGGCGGCCCAGGTTTCGAGTCCTAACATAACCACCAAAGTCAGTGATGGCCCAAACAGGGACCCACGCTGGAGAGATGGGGGCTCCCCAGCCCCATCAGACCCTCACCACCTCCTGGCACCAGAACTGGGTCCACCATGGCCCGTCTCGGTGACCCGTTAAACCACCTGTCAATATAGCAGCCAGATGTGCCTGGGGCCCTGGCCCGGCCCTGCCAGATGTGTCAAGCTTTCCAAACACATCCGCTTCCCTTTGGGCACATTGTGATTATTATTTAACACTCACTCGCTGTTCCTGCCTCTGTGAATGCGGAGGTTGACGGGCTGGGAGGCTCTGGCCTTTGCAGCCCTGTCCCAGGCACAGTCTCAGCTGAGGGGAAGGGGGCACATCACCATTCCCCATTCTCTCAGGAGGTGAGCGCATGTGGCCTTAACCCAGATAGGCATGGGTGGCATGAAGAAATGCTGAGCCAAGGCTGGACCACAGAGAGAAAGCTGCTGGGTCAAAGGCCCTGCGGCTGAGGGTTCCCTTGCATCCATTCCCAGGATGGTCAGTGTGGCTGGAGGGAAATAGAAGGAGGCCGCAGGAGCAGATCCAGAGAGGCAGAGGGGAGCTGAGTGAGCACCGAGGTGCTGTACAGCTCGGCTCAGCCCGGGAGAGCGTAGAAGCTCTGCAGCTTCTGAGGCCCTAGACCCTCAGCTCTCCAGCCTCATTTCCCGCGTCTCTCGGCCCTGAACATCCTGCCCCAGACACCATGCCATATCCGTAGCTCCCTTGCACCCTGCACCATTTTATGTGCCTCTGCCTCTGCCTCTGCCAAGGTTGTACCCTCTGCTTCATTATTCTGTCTCGCTGGCAGCCCAGCATGTGGAGGGCCGTGGTCTCCAGCAAGCCCCCAGCTTGGGTGCTATCTCATCCCCTTTCTCTGTACCTCTGGATACTTTTCTGGCCATAGGGTGATATCTGAGAAACAACAGAAGGAACTGACTACAATCAGAGTGGGCTTCCAATTCTAGCAGCACCTTCCAGCAGCCTGATGGTTTAGCCTCTGTTTGCCCACCAGTGAAATGGGCACATTCCCTAGTCCTGGGGTCTTTTTCACCCCAGTAATAGAGATTGAACTCAGGACCCTGCATTTTTGAGGCACGTGGATTGTCACTGAACTAAATTCCCGGCCCTCACTCCTGGAATCAAGGTGAAGCTATAATGGCATCATTAAAGCATCTAGCCCTGTGCCTGCACTATGGAACTATCTGGGACCACAGAGGTGTAGCTGCAGCAAAGGGCCATGGAGTAAACATGAGAGGGTTACCACAGACAGTGTGCCCCAAGTCCCTGCTGTAGCTCCAGCCCAAAGCCAAGGACAACCTCCCAGCAGACCAGGGCTGGGGGTCCTGTCACACCTCCTGTCACCAGCACCCCCCTGCTCACCTTCCCCAACAGGGCCTGGTCAGCTGAGGCTGCTGGCCTGCAGCAGCCATGCAGCACTTGGAAATGTCCTTAATTGCTTCACCAGGGTGGGGAGTCACCCTGCAGGCAGATAATTAAAAAGTTCAGAGCTTGATTAATTGGGAGGAAATTGGAGGTATGGGGCTGCCTGCTGGGCGGGCGGGAGTTCTGGCCCCCACCGTGGGAGAGCCGGGATCTCTTGAAGAGAGGTGAGCTGGGGCCTAGGGCTGGCCCAGGTCCGATGTGGGGTCCAAGGCTTGGAAGATTCAGGCTGTGAAAACCTTCACCTCTTTTGTAGGTTGTGGGGCTTCCTGTCTGGCTCCCCCAAAGACTGGGCTCTGTCCCCACATGTTTGTGCAACTGGGGGTAAGACACAGTGGCAGCAACTGTCTGACTGCAGCCTTGGGCTGAAGGACCCGTAGGCTTTGCTTAGCTGTAAGCTGAGGAGTGCCACACCACGGCTGCACTGTGCCTGCCCTGTGCTGGGCAGTCGGCAGGGTATGCAGCGGCTGCCCTCAGGAAGCTCACTACTGGGCAGAAAAAGGTGGGTTGAGGAAGACAGACATTTACCAGATGCCAGCGATGTAGGCAGGACATCCTGAGAGCCCTGAGCACCCAGGGCCCAGGGGATCCACAACCTAGAACAAAAACCTCAGTCCATTTCCTAGCTGGCTGGCCTTAGGCAAAAGACACCACCTTTCCATGGCCAGAGGTACCAAACCTTGTGGGCACCCACCATCCTGTCACTATGCTTATGATGGTAGGAGAGGCAATAATTATGATCCTATAAATCAGGCTATGGCAGAGGAACTCCAGAAAGAGGCCCCAAACCCGGCCAGGGAGGTGAAGGCCTCCTGGGAGGACCTGAGGCCATTTCGGCTGGCGCTGAGATCTGAAGGGTGAGGAGTTCCTCAGCCCCAGGGTGAAACAGGGCTGCAGACAGAGGGCTGCTTGAGCCAAGGTCTAGGAGAGACCCAGTGCCGCTTCCTCCAGAAAATGGAAGCCACCTTCTGTGGTGGGAGCCTTGGTGTGGCCAGGAGCATGACGGGGTTGGGAGCGGAGGCCTAGGCAGGCTGGACAGTCCATGGGCACAGGGGGAGCCCCTGAAGGACTTGGGGCTGAGGAGTGACTGGACAGATGGCGGGCAGAAGAGGCCAGGGTGCCACCCTCAGGCAAAGGGAAGCGTGTTCCCGTGCTGCCTGCTGATTCCTGTGGTCCTGCCAGTGCCTGGCAGCGTTCTACCAAGGAGAGGCAGGAAGGGCAGATGATTGACATCCCCTGGGTGGTCGCTGGGGTGCTCTCACAGCACGGGGACTGCTCTGAGACATCTGGATTTGACCAGGCTGGGCAGGCCCACCCTGGGAAGTGAAGGCAAAGTGAGCAAGGAGAGAGGCCCCTCTCCTCTGGAAACTCCGAGACCTGTGGGAGGCACAAGACCTCCGTCTCTGGGTGACTTTTCTCTCATCTCAAAAGGGGAAGCATCTCCTACGTGGGAAGGTCGTGAGGACTATTAAGGGTATTGACCCAAGAGGCTTCTGGCCCGGCACAGGTGCATCCTGGGCCCTCAGGGGCTGGAGGGAAGCTGTTCTTCTCCATTCCGGGGCTTCCTGTACCACGTTGCCCATGGAACAGTGCTAGGCACCCTGCACTACCCTGCCCCAAGGGAGTGGGTTAACCCCAGGGCAAAAGCAGGAAGCATGCCAACTACAAAAACCATTGTGTACAAGCCAGAACCCAAACCCCTCCTGCTCAGCTGCAGGGACACCATAAGCCCTGCCCGAACACAGGCCCTGCACAAGGCCCTGGAAACACACAAATCAGCCTTCCACAGTGCAGAGAGCACAGAGTCCAGTAGCCACAAAGATGAGGCCAGCCAGCACCTGCCTTTGACAAGCAGGACCGCGGCCGGCAGCAGGCAGGAAGTAGCCCCGGTTACCCCATTCTGGATCTAGGTCTCTTCCCAGTCTCAGTTTGCTTCTGGGGGGACCCAGGGCTGGCAGAAATAGAGGCAGCACTGCAGAATGTGTTCTGTGGACCCTAGAGGCCCCTCATGGCCCCTCTGCCCACATCAGTCACACCCAGGCTGACCAATGGAAGGCGTGTTCCACCCTACTTGGTCCTGAGGCACAAACCAGGGACTCGGAAATGCCTGCTGAATAAATTTATAACTCAGTCTCTGCAGTTGGACCTGGGATTGTATCTTTTCCCACTCTATATGTCTGGGGCTTGGCACATAGTAAACCATGGCCATGAATAAGTATAGGTAGACCAGATAACCCAAAAATCCAAAATCTGAGGTGCTCCATTTTGAGCAATAATCTGACCCCCTAAATGGAAAATTCCATACCAGGAAACTTTGCTTCATGCCTAAAATTATTTAAAATATTGTGTGAAATTGTTTTTCAGAGTAGGTGTATAGGATAGTTATGAAATATAAATGAATTTTGTTGTTTAGACTTGGGTCTCCTCTTTAAGATAGCTCATTGTGGAGGTGCAAATATTCCAAAACCTGAAATTCAAAACACTTCTGATCCCAAGCATTTCGGATAAGAGACACTCAACCTATACAGTAATAACAAGTGCTATATCACATGGGCCTAGAGGACACTCTTCCAAATGCTTCACTTCTACCAAATCATTTAACCTCTCCAGCAGATATAGTCTGCATCATTATTATTCTCACTGTTCAAGAAACGGAGCGACAGAGAAGTCAAGTGACTTGCCCGTGGGCACAGAGGCAGGACTGGGTTTCAACTCTGGCAGCGTCTCAGAGCCTGTGCCCCAGCTCGCTTCTTCCTTTCCTCCCTTCTTTTCTTAGAGGGGTCTTGCTCTGTGATCATTTTACCCCTTCTGAGCCCAGGCTCACTTTGGATTCCTAGATGTAAGCAGTTCTCCTGCCTCAGCCTTGCAAGTCTTGGATTAGAAGTATGCACCATTGTGCCCAGGCTCCAGTTTTGATTTCATTAGACCTCCTATGCAGAAGTAGGCATTGAGAGGTAGAATGTGTGTGAGAGAAGCAAACCTTTTCGGATGGCACCTTTATCCAAACCACAGTCAGAGCCCTGTGTCTCAAGATCCCCAGAAAGATGTCCACGTTCCTTTCAAGCCCTACCACCTGGCACGGTAGGCCTGACCAAGCGGTGACTCCAGGGTGGCATCAACTGTCTTTGGGATTAAACCAGTGCCCCTGGTGGGAGAAAGGGGAGTACAGGCAGCAGGCCAGCCATTGAGGCTCTAAGAATCACTCCATGCCAATTAGCAGCCCCACCATGCCAGGCCCAGATGGAGCCCCGCCTCAGCCTGACTCAGGGCTCACTTGGTCAATTATCACCTATCCCCGGAGCCCGGAGCAGGCGGAGAGGAAATCTGTTTTCCTGTAATCCTCCCTCCCGGGCCCCGGCCTGCTGCCGTTCCCGCCTTGCATCGTCTGGCCACGGGCTCTGGGCGACTGCAGCAGGCAGGAACTGGCCGCTAGTGTGGGCCCAGCCCCTGCGTGGCTAAGCGACTCTGACAAAGTGGTTTCCAGCCCTGACATTCAACCTCTCCGTCATTTCTGTGACTGGTAGCACTTGGACATGAGGTCTTTGGAGTCACAAAATCCAGAAGTCCAACCCCAGCTCTGGCATCTACTGGATCTGTCACACTCAGGTCCCTTGACCTCTTCCGAGCCTGTTTCCTTACCTTAAAGTAGGAATAGTAACGTAGCTCCTTTGATGGGCGGTGGTATTGATGAAAGGAGAAAAGCCATGTATGCACTTAGCTCTGGGAAGGGCAGCGGGGAAACCAGTAATAAATGAGGACATCACATGTTACTGTCCTCACAATGGCTGACATTTACATAGCACGCGCTGCGAGTTCTCAGGGCTTTGTGTGCACCGGCCCATTCAAACCCTGCCCGCGCCCTTGAGGGGCTCACTGCTGAATTGGGGAGACAGATCCACTTTTATTGAGCAAATAGAATTGGCCAAGTGCCTACCATGTCCCAGACCTTAAACTAGATGCTGAAATGTCTGGGTGAGAGATCAGAGACTCAACGTCTCCCCTCTAAGGCTCACAAGCCCGCTCAAGGGACAAAGACACACCTGTCCATGGGGACCCACTGCCTCGCCCTGCTGGGGCTTGGAGGAACCAGCAATGCGCCCTGCTGCGGCTTCGAGGAACCAGCTCCGTGTTCCACCATCTTGAGGCAGTAGCCGGGCTCTGGAGGGAGTAGGTTTATCACAGAAGCACAACACGGCCGACCAGGCTGCTTCCTTCATAACGAGCCAGTGCACTGCATGGGAAGCATACCCTATGGGCTGTATTGGGGCCAACCCAGCTCCTAGACAAGCACATAAAAGGTGTGTGGCCAGTCTGCTAGACCAGGGAGACCAAGAGAAGGATGCTGGGCAGTGGGTGTGGTGGGCACAACCTGAATGCCTGGGGAGCTGCCCGAGAGGGCCCACAGATGGGCTCCTCCTGGCTAGCCCGGGACCCAGGGATTTTCTGGGATGGGACTCTAGTCTGAGAACTAGAACGATTCACTCACCCTCGTAGAGACCCCAGGAAGACCCTGGGGAGAACAAACAGAGCTGAAGCCGGACCTGGGCCTCAGAGGAAGCGTGATGAGGTCTGAGTGAGGCTACTGACACCAAAACAAGCACACACTTGACTGTCTTCTCACCCACCATCTCCTCTGCTTCCGGCAACATCCTGGTTCATTCCACCCGCATACACTGAGCACTTCCTGGTCTCACCACGCTGCCAGGAACTGGGCACCAACAGCACCAGCTCCGCCATGCTCTGCTTCTGCAGGGTAGGCCAGGGCAGGGAGAAGGACACCACGCCTGTGCACAAAGGGTTCCCAGTATCATTCCTGACTGTGGTGCAGGCCAGGGCCAGAGTCGCTTGCGCCAGGACATCCTCTCTGAGGAGCTGACATTTAATCTGGACAGAAGGTGGAAAAGAGAAAAGGAAGAGCAGAGAAAGTCCCAGCAGAGGCCACAGTGTGGGTGTGGCCAAAGGCCTGCAGGTGAGAAACCACCCCACAGCTCACAAGCTGAGTCCAACAAGGGGGACAAGGGTGCGGGAAGAGGTCAGAAGCCTGTGGGCTGGTGACCTCCTGGGCCTCTTGGGCAGCACTAGGTGTGTGGACTTATTCAGAACCCTTGAGGGTGAGCAGTGTGGGCAGCTCTGACTCGTGAATAACAGGTCACTTCAGGACCACGGAAGCAAAGGTGAGACCCAGGGGCCCACTGGGCAGTGCCTGTCATCACGTGGGTTTCATGGACCCTTTTTCAGATGAAGAGACTGAGTCTCAGAGCGAGGGGCAACCTGTCAGGCTGACCAGTACACCTGTCGGGCTGACCAGTACACCGGTAGGATCAGCCTCTGGCTTCTCACCCTTCCTGCTTCTCCCTGAGACCCAGAGGTTGGCAGCAGGAGTGTCTGCCCAGCCCCAGGAAGCTGGGAGAAGTGTGGCCTCTGGTACACTCAGGCGGAGGAGAGGTAGCTGGGGGTCTCCAAGCACACGGCTCCTCCACAGTCACACACAGGCCTAGAGACAGAGTCTGCTTCTGCATCTGCCTTCCAGGAGCCAAAATCGGTTCCTCTCTATACTTCAGTTTCCCCAGAGGCAAAGAAAAGTTGAGTTGGATACCCTTCACTCATCTGTGTGTCGCCTCTGAGGTAACTGGCATTATATCACCATCTACGGTTCAGCCAGGTAGCTGAGTTCATGAATAAGGGATTGAAACTGGCACCTCCCAGGGAGTTGAGGAGGGCTTCCTGGAGGAGCTGACAGCTGCCCGGTGATGGAGTAGATGTTCCATGTGGTAAGGGCAGGATGGACAAAGGCCAGAGGCAGAGGCGTGGGATGGATGGTCTGGGGACTATATCGAGCGGATTAGAGGATTGTGGGTAAACAGCAAGGCTGGAGATGAGCTTCCCCTGAAGAGTTCAGGCTTCCTGCGTGATGGGGAGCCACATGGGTGCTCCGAAAAGCAGTCGTGCATACCGTCCCGTTCACCTGTTCAGAGCATACAACTTAATGGGTTTTGATGCATTTACAGACTTGTGCAAGCACCACCACAATCAATTTTAGGATGTTTCTGTCACCCCAAAGAAGCCCTGTTACCCATTAGTAGTCAGTTCCCATTCTCCCTGGTCCCCTGCCCTAAGCGAGCACACATCGACTTTCTGTCCCTTCAGATGTGTGTCTTCCAGACCTACTTCCTATAAATGGAATCCTACTTCTGTCCAAGCACTGGGTTTTCAAGGCCCCCCTTGTGGGAGCATGTATCACTACCCTGTTCCTTTTTGCAGCCAAATAATATTCCCCTATCAGGATGCATTCTTAAGTGGCAAGGAAAGATTCTCACTGCAGAGAGCAGGCTCTGCGGGGCGGGTGGAGGCAGACAGATGGCCTTGCCAGGCTAAGGAGTGGGTGGGAAGAGCTTTCTAGATGCCCGCAGGGGTGGGAGGCGGCCAAGAAGAGTGGGGAACAGGACCCTGCTGTGGAGGGAAGACCTGGTAATTGATTGACTGCAGGGGGCAGGAGGAGAAAGTGGGCATGGGGGTGGATGTATGAGAGCGAGGCCACCTCCCAGTGGCAGCTTTAGGGACTCAGTACCGTAGATCTAGAAGTGATAGGATGCACCAGGGTGGCCAGGCAGTGGGCCAAAGAGGGACCACCTATGCAGGGGTGGCCTGGGGAGCCTGGGAGGGGGTGGGGCATGCTGAGGGGGAAAGCAGTCAGGAAGAAGGGCCAGATGGAGGAGCTGGCATGATGCCAGGGCCAGGGGGCGTGAGCGGCCTCCAGCCAGGCAGGCGCAGGGCTAGGCCCGGAAACGGTGCAGGCGCTGAGCTGGCCTGGCACCCTCCCGAGAAGGATCCAGGGGCATCCTGACCCTGGGTCCAGGGCCCTTTGCATCAGTTCGGGTGGTTCTTCCCAGGAGCTCTGTGCTCCACTCCATGGAGGAGGAGGCGTGCTTAGAGAGGCTGAGAGTTAACCAGAGCCAAGGCTGTGGCCTGCAAGAGCTGATGGCCCTAGGAGCCCCGGTCAGTGCCAAGTGGCAGCTCCCCTTTCAAACAGAAGCAGGAAGTTGGGGGGGTATCCCCAAAAGGGAGGTGAGAGGGAGGATTAAGGACCCAAAGTCAGCGCTACAAGATGGAGAGAACCTGGACTGGTGCCCAGAGCAGGCTCCACGGAGCGCTACCCACATCCAAGGCAGAGGAGTCCCCTGGAGGCCGTGGAGCGTGGTTGGGTGGGCACAGGAGTGACCAGACCTCCCCGAGGTCAACCTCAGCCCACGTTCTAGGGAAGTAGTATCACCTCTTTATGCTTTCATTCCAACATCTCAGCACAGGAGGGACAGGGCACTGAGGCTTCCAGGAGTCAACGCAAGCAGAGTCCTCTGACAGGACAGGACAGGAACAACCTGCAAACGCTGGCCACGTGCACATCCGCTCTCTGCAGCCTGCTTGGCTCTGACAGAGACCTGTCTCCTGCCGCCCTTCTCAGGGCTGAGATCAGAGTGGGGTCAGCCAAGGTAGCTGTCAATGACTTAGCTGCCATCTTTGCAGGCCCACCTTCCGGAAGCTCCCTCCACGAGGCAGCAGATGTAGTGCCCGACAGGGCTGCCACATTCTAAGGTCCCAGATGGAGTCACCCTCGGCTCCTTACTGAGCCCCTGCTCCATTGACTGAGGGTTGGAGGTGCAGCAGGCCCTCTGCCCTGAATTGGGCACTGTGTTCCTTGTCACTTGTCCTTGAGCCAGATAATTGCTTAATGCTACCAGGAATTATGCTCAGCGTTTTTATAGAAGTTAACCAATGGGGTGTTCCTACCCGAGTGACTGGCCCAAGATCCCTCTGCTGATGCAAGGGGTGCTGGGATTTGCCAGGTATCCTGCATATTAGCCACTGTGCTCACTGCCTTCCTGCCTGTATGTTCTCCGAAGCCCATACTCTTCTCAGTTAAGCAGGAGACTTCAAGAAGGGTTTGCGGGGCACCTGCTGAATACCAGGCTCTAGCAGCTGTGAATCAGGCACAGTGCCCAACCTGGGGAGGGAGGATTTGAACTCTTGTGCACATTCAGGGTAGCTGCTTCTAGTAGAACCTAACCCTGTGTCCGGAGCTGCAGCACCAGACCCATAATGGCAATGAAAGCCGCAGCCTCCAAGAGAATCCAAAAAGCCAAACATGGCCAAGTGCAAATACTGCCTCCTTCAGGTTGTCCCCAGTACTGCAGATGCTTTTAATTTAAAATTTGGCTTAACTGTTAAAGCTACTCTTCCCCGGACACCTCTACTGTGCAAGGGTTTGTGCCCTGTGCCTTACATGTTTGTGAAAAATCCTCATCTGCAATAAATCTGTCCCTGGGGAGCCCCAGAGACAGTCATCCCAGCATAGAGCCTCTCCGCATAGACTGGGACTTTCTTCCATAGTGAAACCATCTCCTGGTTTAAAGCCAGGAGTCTAGTTACAAGATAGTTACAAACTAAGCAGTGAGCTTGGGGCCAAGACCCTGCCTCAGACCTCTGCGGCTGCCTCCTGACGAGGCCAGCATTGATCCTGGGGCTGAGGCACAGTCAGGCAGGGGCAGGTGGGAGACAGCAAAGGTCCCAGCAGAACCCATATGCAGCACTGGGGCAAGAACTCAGGTAACCAGGGCCATACTGGGTAGAGCCTGGAGACCCCAGAACCTCAGGGGGGGGTACCTCACCCCTGAGGCTGCATGAGCCCTGCCTGTGCCAAGACTTCTCCACGTCTCTGTCTGGCTTCTGGTGACCCTCCCTGTCCTCTCTCCCAGGCTGCCCTTCTGGAACCTTCAAGGCCAACCAAGGAGATGAAGCCTGCACGCACTGCCCCATCAACAGCCGCACCACCTCCGAGGGGGCCACCAACTGCGTCTGCCGCAACGGCTACTACAGAGCGGACCTGGACCCCCTGGATATGCCCTGTACCAGTACGTCCCGGGCCCCAGGCCACCTCTGGTCCTCGAGGAATGGCCAGGTGCCTGGCAGGAGGGGAGAGGAAAGGCAACCCGGGGTCGATGCTGCCAGTATGCCAACACCGCAGAGCTGGCATCTGGTTCTCACCCCTCCCAGTCTGTCACGTGGAGGATAAAGTCAAGGTCTTGACGCACAAAGGAACGGGGAGGAGAGGTCTGGCAGGAGAAGAGCCAGTGCAGGGTGGTGTCTGTTGCAGAAAAGGCTGACCAGTGTCCAAGCTGGCAGCAGCCACCTGAATCCCAGACCAAGAGTCTCCAGAGAAGGGGTGGCTTGGAGGGCAGGTTTACCACTCCTCCCTGAGTCAGAAATGGCATTCAGCTACAATCTCCAGAGCTGACCCTGGTGGCTTAAACCCTATGCTTTGTCCTTTGACATTAAAGAAGCCCAGTCCTGGGATAGTGTGGTAAGGTCACAATGACCTCTAGGATATGGCTCTTTCTGCCACTCTGAGCATGTGGTTTCTATCCTCATGGTTACTTCCTAGTCCCACAAGGCTGCTGCTGCTCCAGCCATCACACATTAGGAAAAAGAAAAGGACAAAGAGATGTGCCACAGTTACCTGTCTCCCATTTTAAGGCACAGCCCTATTCAGCCACTTCTGCCTTTTGTCAACTGGCTGGCATTTAGTCTGGGAAAGGCTGGGAAATATAGTCTTTCAGCTGGTCATATTGTTAGCTTGCTAATGCTGGCTTTTGTTTTAAGGAAGAGGGGAATAACTATTGTACAGTTATCTCCTAAACCCAAAGAAAAGCCTGTCCAGTAACAAACACTGAGGGTGGAACCTGGGGGGAAAGCCTGAAGCAGATGCAAAGCAGGATGAGACATTCTCCAGGCGCCTGTCTCTGGGGGGCGGGCTGGAGCAGGCGGTGGGCACAGAGTACTCGCCTGGTGCTCACCCGGCCCTCTCCCCCCTCCAGCCATCCCCTCCGCCCCCCAGGCTGTGATCTCCAGTGTCAATGAGACCTCCCTCGTGCTGGAGTGGACCCCTCCCCGTGACTCCGGAGGCCGTGAGGACCTGGTCTACAACATTATCTGCAAGAGCTGCGGCTCAGGCCGGGGCGCCTGCACCCGCTGCGGGGACAACGTGCAGTACGCGCCCCGCCAGTTGGGCCTGACCGAGCCACGCATCTACATCAGCGACCTGCTGGCCCACACGCAGTACACCTTTGAGATCCAGGCGGTCAACGGCGTCACCGATCAGAGCCCCTTCTCACCACAGTTCGCCTCTGTGAACATCACCACCAACCAAGCAGGTGAGCAGGGCAGGTGTGGGCGGGGCAGGGGCCCCGGTAACTGTGACCGGTGGTCCCCGCCAGCCTTGAGTGACACCCAGTGACTTCGTTCATCCAAATGCTTTGCACGCGGCCCAGTGGTTAGCAGAGCAAGTGTCCGCCCTCTCTGTTGGCATGGTGTTCATGACCATGACCATCTTCTGGAAGGGCATCATACTGGTGAGAGTTAAACTGCTATAGCAGAAAGACCCAGAGGTTGACAGGGATACAGTGATGTGGTCACACATGGTGGCACACGCCTGCCATCCCAGCACTCTGAGAGGCTGAGGCAAGATGGATGACAAGGTCAAGTCCAGCCTGGGCAACATGGTAACTTAGTGAGACCCTGCCTCAAAATAAAAAATAAGAGGGTAGAGATATAATGCAGTGCAAAGCCCTGGGTGCCATCTCTAGTACCACCATGGGGAAAAAATTGCAGAACTATATTTCTCTATCTCAGAAGAATCCCAAGGTGTGGAGTCCAGGAGGGCAGGGTATTCTGGTACCCAGACTTCTCCCTGCTCCTGGCCCCGTGGTGAAGCTGGTCCTGTCACAGGCAGCAAGGTGGGCAGGAGCAGCACCATCCTTTCTATGCAACCTGAGGGACAGACCTTGTCCGTGCAGCCTCGCCAAGTTGTCATCTCCCCTTGATCTGACTCAAACCTGTCTTAGTGGAAAGGACGGCAAATTTGGGGGAACATCCAGCAGTTCATACAAGTGCTCCCCTCCCCCTCCGTGCACCCCTCCGTGGTCTAACCCCAGAGGACGTGGCAGGAGCAACTCTATTCTGGAAACATCTTTCTCCTGGCACTCACTGTTTACGGTCCTATCCATGGCCCCGCGACACCCTCCACTGTCAGCCTGCCTTGTCGCCTCACCCACCTCTCCAGCCCTGGCCCCACCTCGCCACCATGACCACTGCCCTCCAGTGTCCCCAAGGCCTCCTCATGGCCTAGTCCAGCCCTGCTCCCACCGGAGGGACATCGTGGCACCTGTGCATATGTCTTGTAATTGGCACTCTGAGTGTGTCTCTCCCTTACTCACCCAACAACATTTGCTGACCCCTTGGGCGAGCATGGTCTAAAGAAGCCAGACTGCGGGGAGGGGAGCAAGCAGGCAGTGGGCCCATGGTCAGCGCTGGCCCCGGGGAAGAGGTCAGGCAGGCCAGGCAGGCTCCTGGAAGAGGTGGGGTGTGGTCTGCACTTGGGGGATCGTAGAGACGTGAAGGGAGCAGAAAGAACGGAGCCCCGGGAAGGGAAGGACACGTGCAGGCAGGGCAGGGGTGCTTTCCACACCGCCCTCACTGTACCCTGAGCTCCCCAAGTCCCAGCTTCAGAAGCAACACTCAGAAAAGCTGAGTCACACAGCCAGGAGGAGTGTGAGGTCAGTATGGATATCTACTCACCTCATTGCTCGGGCACACTGCAAGTATGCCCAGGAGCCCAGGGTCTGTGTGGGCGAGAGTGTGGGGGTGGCCTGACCACAACTCTGTGCTGCTGAGTGTGGCCTGCCTGCCTGGGTCTGCCGAGGAGCTTGGCTTGTGGGGGACAATGCAGGTGATGTATGTGGCTGACAAGCAGCTTGTGAACGTGTGCCTGCCGCTCTCTCGGGTACAGTGAGATCAGGGTCCCCAGAGGGCTGGCTCAGATAGGATATCAAGAGCTCCAAAAGCCACAGCTGCCAGCTAAGACCCCAAGGAGGTCACACAGTCCCAGCCATGCATCTCAGAGCTCTGGGCTGGGAGGGCCTGGCTCCCAGCACTTGGCACCTGGGAGGAACCAGGAAGGAATTTGCAGGGCTCTTTCCTGCACTCTTGGGGCAGCTGAGGGTGAGCTGGCTGCTAGGCCCTCTGGGCTCAGCTTCCTAGTCCACTTGTGTGGCCTGAGTGTCGTGGTGGCACGCATGCCACCACCAGTTGTTTGTTCTCACTGATAGCTCTAAAAGGTTCGCCATCACTGCCTTGGTGTACGAGCCATGACTGCCGTACTAGTGCAGCATAAAAACCATGGTAACACTCAATAGTGGACAATAGACATTTGTGCTCTCATACACAAGGCTGTGGAGCAGACTGGGTTTGGGTCTTCCTGGCCTGTGCGCTGTGCTGGAGCAACCCAGTCTGTTCCAGGTGTCTTCCCCTCCCTGCTGGACCCGCAGTTGGCCCGGCTCTCCCAAGGAGGGAGCCATATCTTATCAGCAGCCACTATAGCTCTTGAGGCAAAGCAAGTCCATGGCCAGGGCCAGCACCGGCAGGGACAGCACTGAGTAGACTCTGCAGGGTTCTGTTACAGGGCAGGGAGAACTGGGGCCCCAAGTGTGTCCCCCGAATACATGAATGTCCCCTCCACCCTCTGGAGCTCAGCCTTCCTACCAGACTACATCAGAGCTAGGCGGGAACCTTTTCGGGACACAGGTTCCTGGTCCCCACGCTGGTCCTGCTGGAGGACCCAGGACTGGGCCCTGAGAATCTGCATTTTCACAAGCAGCTCAAGTGTTTTTGAAAGGTGGGGACAAAAGTCTAAGTGAGAAGAGCTCAGGCTTCCTGTATCATGGGCCAGTTTCCCCGTCTCTGATGAAGCTCTGGGCCCAACTAGGGGCTGAGGGGCCACACCACACCCCCTGTACCACCTAGCTCCTTTGCCAGCTGCAGAGATGGGGCCCAGAGAGATGGGGCCACTTGTACAAAGTCCACTGCTAAGTGGCCTCGGCTAGGATGTGTGGCTCCAGGTCTAACCGGAGAAGACTCGTACCTGCCCTTGGGGGTTTACGCCCTGGTGAGGAGTTGACACAGAGTCTACACAGAGGGTGGCACAAGAGTCCCCAGTGGTCTTGGCTGTTTGAGGGTCACCCACAAGATTCATCTCCTCAGGGAATCTGAGGGGGCCACATCCTGGAGGCTTCAGAAGGTCAGGCATGGCTGTGAAGCTGCAGAGGCGTCTAATAAGCAGAGAAGGAATCATTCAGGGAGAGACGTGTTTCCAGGCAAAGACGTGCGGGAGGCAGAGGCAGCAGGATGGGCAGGTTCCTTCCAAGCACCAGCTCCTCTACCGCAGGACCTTTACCTGTGCTGCTCCAGCTGCCTCTCTCTGCCTTCAGACCTTCGCTCATTCCATCGACATTCCAATTTAGTCACCATCTCTGCAGCCCTAACCTCATGGCCTTCAGATTCCCCTGGTTGAAATTTGATGGCCAGGTTCCTGTCTCCCCCACCTTCGCCACTCCTGAGCAAGCAGTCGGTCTGCTTTTGCTCACCGTGGTTCTTCCGTGGGACATCCAGCCACCATGAGCAGTCAGTCAGTGAACATGTGAGAGGCTCTGGAGAGAGAGCACGGAGTGAGTCGGCCTGTGGAGACGCGGGGCGAGGCTGGAAAACAAGGCCGGGGACTCGATTTCCAGACAGTGCTCGGCTTTTAGACAGACCCTAAAATCTAATATATAGATATCCAGCTCATTGCCTTAAAAAGACAAAGCACATCTTTGGGGCACTTGGCTGGCCTCATTCACGATCCTTCTGTGCTCACCAGGCCAGCGCTGTCTTCTGACTTCAGAGAGGCGTCACATACCTCTGAGCTACTCTCTGCCCTTCCACAGTGCCTACCGCCTGATTCTCGGGTGCTGCTCACAGCCAGAGGAAGGGGGCCAGGCTGGGCTTGATGTTCGGGAAGTGGGTGGGACATTGCTCACTGTACCTGAGGTTCCACCTGCTCGGAGGGCACAGGCTCAGCTGTGCCACCATCTTGCCCTGTTCTCCAGAAAGCAAGGCAGCACCAGAGACACAGGAGGGAGAAGGAGGCCGAGCTCAGGGCAGGCCTCAGAGGGGATTTCTCTGAGGCGATGGGGTTTAAACTGCCCCAAGTGGAGACAGCCACATAGCGCTGGGGGGAGGGGTACACTAACATGGCTGGTCCTCAAGGAGTTGGTCCATGACCCTGGCCACCCTCAGGCTGCACCAGACGGAGCCTGAGCCCTTCCAGTATTACCCGAGCAAGATCCTCACTCCCCCATATCTGCCAGGTTCCAGAGCTGAGGTGGGAAAAACTCAGGCTTTGGAACCAGGTGCATAGGCCTGGCCGAACCAGACCTGGCCACCTCTCAACACATAGCCAAGGACAAGCACTCAGCGTGCACCTGGCCTCCCACCCCCTCCACGCAGCACTGCAGCGAGGATTTCAGCAAATGCACCCAGGGCCCCCAGGCTGCCTGGCACAGGTGGGCACTCAAAATGCAGCCCTCGCCCAGATTGACTCAGTAGCCACAGAAACAGCTTGTGCTCGCCGTGAGCCCAGTGCTGGCTGAGGGCCTGGACAAAGCCTCACACTGCGAGCGCATCCTGCGGTTCTCCTGCTCTGCAGATGAAAGGAAAGCAAGACACTCAGAGGCCAGTGACTCACCAAAGGTCACCCTGACAAGAAGTGGCAGAGCCTGAATAATTACACGGCCATGTGCTCAGAGCCCACCTTGTGCAAAAACAGAGCAAGCTGTGCATGTCACATCCACCCTTCAGCCTGGCCAGGCATCCGCAGCCTCTGAGGTACCTTACAGGAGCATGGAGTGACCATTAGGACATGCGCCATCCTGCTGTCCGGGTCCCACACTCAGCCCTCCTACCCACCAGAGCTACGCACAGCCTCTCCAGGAGCTCTGACTTCAGCAGACCCCAGACCCACTGCCTGCACAGCGGATACTTCCTGTGCCCTCAGCTTTGCCAGATGGTTGTGTTAGCAGCAATGTGGACAGAGCGCCCGGCACACAGGACAGTGCACAGCAGCTGAGCTCAGTCTCCTACAGCTGCCACAACAAAACACGGCTGATGTGGCAGTTTAGAGCCATACCACAGAAGATCCCACAGCCCTGCACCTTCCAGGGGCTGATGTGGGTCCCAGCAGGCCGAAGCTGGTTCCGCTTAATGTACGTGTTGTTACCGGCTGGTGCCGAGGGACCATCTACTTCCCGGTTTAGGGAGGTCATTTGCAGGATTTCATTGCCTGCAGTTCGAGGAGCCCTCGGGGGCCCTGTTTCATGGCAGAGTATTGGTGGGGAGCTGTCCAAGTTCCTAGACGCCCCCCCCCGAGTCCTTGCCGAGGGCCCCTCGCCCTCTCACAGACTCCATGAGGTATGCAGCGCTTCTCATGCTTGCCGGCTGTCTGTCCCCACCGGGGAAGGTGCTTCACTTTTAAAAACTTGAGTGATTATGTCAGGCCTGCCTGGAAAATCCAGGAAAATCTCCCCATCTCTAGGACCCTTATGCGTGGGGGGTAACATAGTCCAGATCCCCAAGGTTATGGCATGGACATCTTTGGGGGTCATTATTTTGCCCCCCACAGGAGGTAACCCAAGTCACCCTGAAACACACCAAGATGGCAGGGGCGTTAAAGGTCATTCATATATACACACCTGCCTTTACAGAGAGGAGACTGAAGCCCAGAGGGGTTCCTAAGTGGCTGCCCTTTATCACATGGTCCATCCTTAGAACAGTCCCACCCCCGGCCAGGGCCCTGTCCACGACTCCTCTCCACATGGCTTCCTCATGCAAGTCTTTCAACTCTCAAAGCCCTTCTCGCGCCTGTGCTGTCCTCTGATCCTCGCGCCCTGCTGTGGGGCGGGCACATGACGGCTCAGTCTCTCGAACTGGCACAAACATGGACTCACCTACTCCTCTCCCTGGGAGGCCACAGGATCAGAGAGGCCACAGAGCCCCCGGTGAGCCCAGGCCCGGGGAAATCGGACTGAAAGGGAGAGAGCGGGAAGGGAGGTGCTCCCCTCTCTGGGCTCAGAGCTCTGTGCGCCTCGGATCCTCCCATGATCCTCTGGGAGGTGTCACTGCCCTGAGGTAGCACTGAAGAAGGATGCTTTGCTGTGTCCTATGGGAAAGGCAGTAACTGATGGCTGCAGCCATAGCAGTGCTGCTTAACTGCAAATCTGATTGCATAAAACAAAAGCTGTTGTTTAGCTCTTGAGAGATGGCTGCGCGGTGACTCGGGCTTGGTGGGATGTGTTTCTATGTTTGGGGTTTGGGGTCTATCCATTCAGTCAATGGGCAGTGCTCTGGGTTTTGTGAGGACTCGGTTGAGTGTTTTGGGGTACACTGCTGTTGGCTGACCTAGAGGGGCCGTGATTTGGACAGCTGGGCAAGGATACTGCTCTATGCTGCTCAGGCTCCAGCAGGGAGTCTTGGGTACGTTCTCCTGGCAATCCTAGGGCACCTAGACATTGGGCGGGTACCAGCAGGGCTTCCTGAAGCCTCTGCTTATGCTACGTTTACGTACGTCCTATTGGCCAAAGTCACATGGCCATGTCTAGTGTGAGAGATAGAGGATTATACACACTACATGGTGAAGGGTTACAGAAGGGCAGTTAATTCAACCATTCGAACATAATAGCTTCAACAAAATGGAGGTTTTCTTTTTCTTATATGTAGAGAATATGGAAAAATAGAATTATGGCAATTCATGAACTCAAGGGTCCAGACTTTTCCACAGCTAACTTCTTGTCCTTATGGATCAAAATGGCTGCACTATTTCCAGCCATCACACCCATGTCTAAGGGAGCAGGATGGAAGGAGAGTGAGAAGGAGACTTCCTTCCTGGAAATCTCACACAACCCCTCAGCTATTGGTAAGCACACAGTCAGAAGGCCACTCCCCCTGTCTCAGGAGCCATGCTGCTTTCCCTTGGCTGCTGGGAACTACAGCCTGAGGCCAGAGCTTACAGATCAGATCCGCAAAGACGGTGCACTCAGTCAGGTTCCTACCAGGACTAGAAGAGATGAAAGCCACCCCCCTGCCCTCCCGGTCTCTGTCTCTTCTTTCCTCCATTCAGCATTGATCAAGCACCACTCTGAGCTGGACACTGTTCCAGGCTGTGGAGGTGAAGGATTGAGTGAAGGGGCTGTGAGGCCGGCTGGGCTGGGGGCGGGGCCCGTCACGCAGGGCATCTCTGAGGAAATGACATCTCCAGACCTAAACAAAGAGAGGATGTGGAAGATGTAGGGTGTGCTCCTCAGCTTTCTGTTGCTGAGGCAAAAATCACCTGACAAAGTCAACTTAAAGGAAGAAGGGTTTGCTTAGACTCAAGGTTTCAAAGGCTTCAGTCCATGGTCAGCTGTCTCCACGGAGAGACATCAAGTGGGAGGGTGTGGTGGAGCAAAGTCGTCGACTTCAAAGCAGTCACTGAAGCTAGATCCCCACAGTTCCTCCATCTTTACAAACCCCAGCACCCCCAGGAGTTACTTCCTGAATTTTCTTTTTTGAGACAGGCTCTCGCTTTGTAGTTCAGACTGACCCTGAGCTCACTGTATACATAGCCCAGGAGAGCCTCAAACTCACAGCAATCCTCCTGCCTCTGCCTCCGGAGTGCTGGGATTATAGGTGTGAGCCACCATGTCCTACGTTGTTGTATGTGGTTACCAGGACTGAACTCAGGCCCTTATACTTGTAAAGCAGGCGCTCTTTCCAAATTTTCTAGGCACTTCTCAAACCAATCATGTTGACACCCAAGGTTAATATTCATATGAGGGAAGAATTTCCAGACAGATCCCTGGCCCAAGGCCCTGAGGCAGGAACGACCATTCTCCTTGCATTTGGGGACAGAGAGGGGCCAGTGCGGACTTGCTTGGGGGGAGGGGAGAGCAGCCCAAGTCAGGACAACTAGAAGCCTTGAGGACCGTCCCCAGGGGCAGAGAGTCAGAGAAGCGCTGGGCCTGGAGTCTGAGGCTGGGGTTGGCCCTCAGACCACACCTTTAAACTCCTGGGTTCTCCTGACAGGAGCCAGCAGAAGTCTCCTCCCATCCTCAGTGCTCAGCGCTGTGGACAGGGTGTTTCCCGCAGTAGCCGGGGTCATCAGCCTCCTGGCTCCGGTCATGTCCTGAGACCCATCCCGAAGGCCCTCAGAGGCCACCTCATTAGCCCTTCATACTCTGGAAACAGGGCTGTATCCAAGTCCTCACCCAGGATGGGGTTGCGCTGTACCGTGGGTGGCCTGGGGACAGGCCCCTGACCGCTGCTCTGGACACGCACACTGCTGGCCACCTCTCCCGCCTTGTTCACCACAGGCCTCTCCAGCGCCTGCTCCCTGGGGTTCCGTCTCTTCACAGGGGTCACGGGGCACCACTGACCCATCCCCCTGCCGGCGTGCCTGGCTGGTAATTGAAAATACCATAACTCCCTGATGACCAACTTCCAGGGAAACCTGACCCGGGTGGGCAGCGGCGGCAGGAGGGGCCGCAGAGCATCCAGCTGCTCCCATTAATCCCCGGATTCCAGGAGAAAGACCAGCCCTGCTGGCCCCACTGGCCTCCCTCGGTCATCTCCCCCTCAGAGCCACCTCCTCGCCACGGAGCTTAGGGGATCAGAGCCCCAGAGGAACTGCCTGAAACCCAAGCCTTGGGCTGGGCCCCAGGCGGGACCTCCATGTGGGTGGGACCTGCTCTGCTGAAGCTTAGCTCCTGGGATCGGGTGGGCGGGGGTGACTCGGCAGACAGAGCTGCCAGGCTGTCCTCAGGGGCCCTCTGCAGGCCACAGCCTCCAGACCTCCCTGCTCAGACTGGTGTATACCCAAGCCAGTGGAGAGGAAAGGCAGGTTGGACTTGTGGGTGCCTGGATTCCAATCCCTGCTCTGATGCTTGCTAAGATGAAGAAGTTGCTTCTTGCCTCTGCCTCTGTTTCTGCATCTGTAATATGGGTGTGATAATAGTACTGGCCATGCAGGGTTGGTATGAGTGTTAAAGGAGTTAACTGACTTGAGAGATTTGGTTAGTGTTGGTGACCGAGGCCTTTGTCTGTCTGATATCATGGAAGATTCAGGGGTTGTCAGAGGAGCTTTTCAGTGGAAGGGCAGGGTGTCACCCGTCACAACCTTCTGTGGTTCCCCAGGACCTGCTGCTCCAGGCCACGCTCCAAGGCTGGTCCCTCCTGTCTCCACAGCCTTATCTCCACCTGTGTCTGGGGCACCTGCTCCTGCTACCTGCGCACTCCGATCTGTAGGTCCAGGGGGAAAAGTTCAGCCTCAGCCATGCTACTACTGCTCTGTGACCTTGGACAAGTGACCTTCCCTTTCTGGCGCTGAATCCTCTACTCCTTGAAGTGTGGTCCAGACCCCAGAAACCTCCACAACCCCAGGGAGCTTTTCAGAAGCACAGGTTCTCT